>JAGFPH010003404.1:46831-90904 GCA_018207615.1 Philaenus spumarius | reverse complement strand
GCCTAATTTTGTTCAGTATAGTAAATAATCGCCTATATTGTTTTACTGTAGTAAATAATAACTTATATATTTTTTCAATTTAGTAGACAATCACCTATATTTATTCACTATGGTAAACTATAACCTATATATTTTTTAAATATAGTAGACAATCGTCTATATTTGTTCAGTATAGTAGACAGTTACCTAAATTTTCAGTGTACCAGTTAATCGCCTATGTTTTTTCAATATAATAATCAATCACTTAATTTATTCAGGGTTGAAAGCAACGATGCATAACATAGAAATTCAAAACGAGTAGAGGTAAGTAAATCGAACACTAGGACCGAATCTACCAGTGTTAGCGTAGTATGAGAAATTTGTATGCTTAAGTGCTAGTTTATATGTGGAAGATTAAAAGTTTTGCACCAAAATGGCACTGATAATAGAATGATATATTATGGAACATTTTTACTTGGTTAACATATGATTTAGTTAAGAGTTACATTTTACCTATTGGGACACATTAAACATTAATTAAGAACGTTGGTATTGTAGGAGGCATCAGCTAAATTAATAACAAATAATTCAATCACGCAGCTCAACCGCTGTCGTCAGTTTAGCGAATTTCCAAAATTAATTTTATAACTTTTTGGGTTTTGAAAACTATCTGCCACCGTGTACGAAATATATTGGTAGACTTTGTTTTAATCTTAGGCCCATGTTATACGGGCAGCAAAAACGCGGCGTATAAAACGCTGACGCTGGACATAAAAAATGGAGCTGTTATACAAGCGTCAATAACGCCGCGTCGTCGACGCTACGTTCGGTGGGTGGAGCTGTTATACGAGCGGAAAAAACGCCGCGACAGGTACCAAGTGAGTCCGAAGGTCGCCGAACGCACCCGAATAGCGGATTAGTTCCACTTGTCAGTAGTTGCAGTCTGCTCCAGTGCCAAAAATGGATGCAGTGCGAATAGGTTGTATCGGTTTTCACCATTTACTTGAAACATACCTTGCTGGTACCCAAAGGGAAGAGAGGCGTTGGGGTATGATCGATGATCGCGGATGATCGAACTTTGCCACGTGAGTGCGCTGGGGTAGTGTCTGCGGGGCGAGGGGGGGCAGGAAGCAGATCTGCCGCGCGCGACAAAGCTGCCCGTATAACACCAACTCGCGTCATTGCTGCCGCGTCTTTGCTGCCTGTTTACCGGTCCGGACGCCTAAAAATCGCTGTCGCTGAGTTTACAGGGCTCGACGCGACGGCTAAAACGGTCGTATAAGTTGCACACAGGCAAGTCCATTACCCGGTATGCTTGGCGTCTACGCGACGTAAAATACGCCGCGTTTTTGCTGCCTGTATAACATGGGCCTTAGCCTCCAGACCCGGTTCACGCACTGCTTCGTCGCACTCGCAGCTCCGCTCCGCTTTACAAATTTGCACCTAGACTTTGCGGCCTCGGATTATGGTCTGCTTTGCTTCGCTCGCAGCGGCCTATAATTTTCGTGAGTTTACATCCCGGCCGTCGGCCTCGGTTTAGTAGCTGGCTATGTGAAATAATCCCCACGTGTATTTCAACATTGAACTTTTACGGTATTTTAAGTTTTGGTCGATTTGGGGGGGGGGGGACTAGACGGGCTTTAAGGTCTTGAAAAAAAACGTGCAGAATAATCTCCTATATTTATTTTTGATATTAAACAAATAACAAGTTTCATTCTAGAACAAAAAAAGTCAAAATATTTTATGAGCATTTGATGAGTGATCGCCATACGTCAACATGGACCAATGCCAACTATTAAGAAGGATTTTTGTTTCGTGTTCCGTGTTTATGTGAAATTTTGTACACAATTTTATCTAGACTGAGCACTGCAGTGCAAGGTTTTGTGTCGTAAGCTGTGTGTGTGTGTGTGTGTGTGTGTGTGTTTTTTTTTTTTTACTTTATATTTGACGTGCTCACATATGAATAAAATATATTTTCTAAACCTGAAGATGGGAACCTGTCCCAGAAACGCGTAGTGTCAAACTAAAAAAAGGTTAAAAGACGGATAACCAGGTATATATATACAGGGTGTACAAAAAGTCCCACATTGGTTCAATATATCGTACATAAAGAGAATTTGAAGGTAGATGTGATTGAGGAACCTAATTTATGTAAAAAATACAATTTTCTTAAGATTTCAAAAAAATTATATGCCATCTTGGATCCGCCATTTTGAATGAAACTTTTTTTTTTTTAATGGGAAGGGGTGGTACATCATTTCGATGTAGAATTTCAAGAGAAAACCAACGGTGAAATTTTCACATCCGTATCTTTATCCGATTAAGAAAACAATGAAATCTTTTATTCCAATTTTGCCCCATTTCACTGTGCTATTTAAAAAAAATACTAACTATTATTCTTTTTGGGTTTAGAACCAAGTAAGCTTTCAAACATATATATGCCACACAAAGATATTTGGGAGTATTTAAAAATTTTGATTTTTACAAATCGATTTCGAGTGGCAACCAAATATCGTTGAGTGTCATATCGTTTGAAAGCTTATTTAATTCTAAATCCAAAAATAATAATAATTAGTATTTTAAACAAAAATAGTACAGCAAAATGGGGCAAAATCGGAAAACACAATTTCGTTGTTTTTTGGCCGCCATTTTTAATCGGTTAAAGATATGGATGTGCAAATTTCACCGTTGGTTTTCTGTTGAAATTCTACATCGAAATGATGTATCACACAACCACCTTCCCATTTAAAAAAAAACAAGGTTACGTTCAAAATGGTGGATCCAAGATGGCGGATGATTTTTTTGAAATCTTAATAGAATAGTATTTTACATAGAGTAGGTTCCTTAATCATCTACCTTCAAATTTTCTTTATATACGAAATACTAAACCAGTGCGGGACTTTTTGTACACCCTGTATAAGTATAGATATTCTACAATTTAGTTTTGTACAATGAATGAGTCAAAATATTGTTACTTTTGGTCAAAAATCGTGCTTCAGATTGTTTAATTTTTTTCGCTAGTGAACTTGTTCGAGCAACTTAAACCAACGTTTGTATCAAATTTGGACCAGATCGGAAGTACAATTCAGCCGATAAAGTGCAAACACATACATATACAGTGTGATTGTAAAGTCCCGGAACTGTGTAATATATTTTTTACCATTATAGATAAAGTAATGAGACTTGGTATATCAATAATAGCCATAAATGTCTACTCTTTTAAGGTATTATCACTTTTTTATCCCTTAAGGGGGACGGCCCACGAAGAGTCAGACAAAATTCTTAAATAGCAGCATAGGTCGAGTTTGGTATCAAATTAAAGGTATTAGTTAGTAGAACACATTGCCGCGAACCGGACTTCGAAAGGTCCACTCTAACCAAAATGGCGGCCCTAAACGTGTTGAAATAAATTGACATAAAGTTGCTAATATCTCGAAAAGGAAGAATTTTTAGAAAAAATTTCAAGATACAAAAAATGTTTATTTCAAAGTGCTTGACCTGAAAAATTACTTCCAAATCGATTTCGTAAATTTTATTTTTACTCCTTCATCTTAGAAAATTTAAATAAAATAAAATTTACGAAATTGATTTGGGAGGACTTTGTTTAGGTCAAGCACTTTGAAATAAACATTTTTTGTCTCTCGAAATTTTTTCTAAAAATTCTTCCTTTTCGAGATATTAGCAACTTTATGTCAATTTATTTCAACACTTTTAGGGCCGCCATTTTGGTTAGAGTGGACCTTTCCTAGTCCGGTTTGTGGCTATGTGTTCTACTAACTAAGACCTTTAATTTGATACCAAACTCGACCTATGCTGCTATTTAAGAATTTTGTCTGACTCCTCGTGGGGCGTCCCCCTTAAGGGATAAAAAAGTGATAATACCTTAAAAGAGTAGACATTTATGGCTATTATTGATATACCAAGTCTCATTACTTTACCTATAATGGTAAAAAATATATTACACCGTTCCGGGACTTTTCAATCAGACTGTATATATGTACAATTTTTAATGACACCGCCAAACGTATTCAGGGGATGATAATCGGTGCTTTTTGACCACTTCTGACCTTAAGTCTTATAATAAGAGTCACTGCAATATAGCTCATCGAATTTACGCAGGATTCTATAAAAAGTTAAAAAGAAGGCTATATTTACTTCTCAGTATATATTGTTTAACAAGTTAGAAATCCTCACAGAAGATTTATCAAAGACCACTTGTGCGATTCCTGCTACATTATTCCATCCTACTTTTTTGTTCTTAATACATGTAATCTGATACTTTACCAGAATCTGTACGATCCGCTATCAGGATGTAATATATTTAAACATAGTATTTAAAGCCATCTTGACTTATAATCAGGAAAATTACGATCATTACCCCCTACGAAGAACCAGATGTCCAAACTTTACTATCACGCTGAGTTAACACCAAAATACATTTTTTGTATTTAAAATAAAACATGTTTGAAACGCCAAGTTTCAAAGTAATTTGTATGTGTGCGAGAACACGTCAGACTGGATACTTAACTGATTACCTTCTGCCGTGAATTTCTTGTTTTAATAAATTAATAAATTTGCTTGAAATCCAGATCAGGTTTCCACTAAATGCTAATATAATTTCGGCGATTTTTGACTTAAACTCGAGTAGATTAATTTAAAGTGAAGATAAAAAATCTTCTCTTCGTGACAGGTTCACACGAAGCTTTAACGTATTCATTCTACGGGCGATTTAGAATTATGTATATTACCTTGTAACTTGTAATATTGAAACGTTGTCAGGCTATGTTTTTATTTTGCTCGTTGCAAAACATCACCTCAATAAGTTACAAACTTTATTTTTTACATATAATATATAATCGAATGAATTAAAAATTGAACCTAACCTTGTTTTTTATTACACTTGGAAATCATACGCAAATTATAAAAGAATAATGAAACAATCAAACTACCATTGCGTTTCGTAAATTTAGCTGTAAGGTTGTTACATAATAAATAATTCAATCACGCCGCTGACATAAGTTTAGCAAACTTAAACAATTAAATTTATATGTTTTAGTTTTTCAAACAACAATGGGAAATTAGTCTACTCACGAAGGCGATGATAGCTGTCTGTGTACGAAATATATTAGTAGAATGTTTTTACACCTAAGCCTCCAATTTCGACTCCAGGGCATTGTTTCACTCGCTTTGCGAGATTGCTCCTCGAACTTACTGCTTTTGGTTAAGGACTGTAGCCCAGTCGGTATAGGTTACAACTACCAGTAATTTGCAATACGGCTGAATTTTTTTTATAAGTACATTAAAGTATGTAGATTAACATAAAAAAAAGTTTACCAGTCTATCGATTTCCTAAAGTCGAAAAAAAAATCGATTATAATTTTTTTCTTGATTATCCTTAATATTTCGAGCTGGAATGAAGATAGAGGAAAATAAAAAATACCACCGTGTAGGGGAAGTATTTTTCAATAAAAAAGGACATATGTATTTATTTCGTCCGAGCAATGGTTTGTCTGGAAAAAATTCGATAATGCAGGTATGTATTTTGCAGCAGGGGAAATCACTAAAAGGGGACATCTTATTCATATATGAAGCGTTGGCTCATTCTATATTGGCCGAATTTTAATATATCGAATTGAAACTTGACATAGGAGTTAAAATATATATTTTAAACATTTATGTTGAGTCTCAGCTTGTTATCTTGAAAATGACCCGATCTAGGAGTCGATTTCGATTATCGATTTTAGGAGTACCGGACCCACGAACTAATTTCAATCTATTCCAGTTTCATCAATTTTTGGAATATCAACACCAAATTTGTTTTACAAGTTGAGTACACCAGTATAAATATTCTTAGTAAGTATGAACGATTTTTTCTTGTTATTTTTAAAAACGAGGCGCTTGAAAATAGTCTTATGTTTTACCTATCTCGTTTGAACTATAACACTTTTGGATTCAACGACTCCATTTTCGACATTTTTGAACTTATCGATTTAAAAATTGGTACAGAAGTTAAAAATACAATTGTTTTTTGCTATACTTATTTTAAAAACTATATTTAAAAAAATGACTAATCTGCAGCTGATCAACTCAAGCGTTTTGATGAAAAATCTAAAAAGGTCTAAAATTATACTTTTTTAATTTACTTGTGCTTTTAAAAGTAAATAATGAAAAAGGTTTATACTCCTTGAACTTGTTTGAATATATATATTTAACTTGTAAAAAAACTTTCAGGTTGATATTTTGAAAATTTTCTAATTACTGGAGCTGTTTAAAATTAATTGGTGGGTCCGGTACTCCTAAAATCGAGAAACCCATTAATAAGTCAAATGGCTCTAGATCGGGTAATTTTCAAGATAACAAGCTGAGACTCAGCATAAATGTTTAAAATATATATTTTCACTCCTATGTCAAGTTTCAATTCGATATATTAAAATTCGGCCAATTTAGAATGAGCCAACGCTTCATATATGAATAAGATGTCTCCTTTTAGTGATTTCCCCTGCTGCAAAATACATACCTGCATTATCGAATTTTTTCCAGACAAACCATTGCTCGCACGAAATAAATACATATGTCCTTTTTTGTTGAAAAATACTTCCCCGACACGGTGGTATTTTTTATTTTCCTCTATCTTCATCCCAGCTCGAAATATTAAGGATAATCGAAAAAAAATTATAATCGATTTTTTTTTTCGACTTTAGGAAATCGATAGACTGATAAAAATTTTTTTATGTCAATCTACATACTTTAATGTACTTATAAAAAAATTCAGCCGTATTGCAAATTACTGGTACTTTTGGTCTAAATTGACCTTTACCGACTGGCCTACTGGTATGTCTCGCTCGTAGCGTACAAACTCGGGTGCCCCCAACGTGGATTTGAAACGGGTATTTTTTTGTGTATTTTACGTTTTGATCGATTTTGCTTAAGCCAAGCTATAGGTTTAAGGTCGTGTGAAAAACCAAATGTGCAGAATAATATCATATATTCATTGTTTTAGAGAAAAAAACAACAAAAATTCATTCTTGTACGTAAAATCTAAATACTTCCAGTCGAAAAACGTGAAAAACGGTTGCTAGATTTTTTTTTGCTAACGAACTAGTACGAGTGACTAAGACAAACAACGTGTGTACCAATTTGGACCAAAGCGGGCTTAAAATGCGGCCGTTAGAGTGCGAACACAATATACTGCCCTGGTAAGCCAAAAGACAGTAACTGCAGTTTAGGTGGTTTTGAGATATATAAGGTTTTGTGTTTTGGTCATTGTCAAGCTCTAAATAAAGATTTTTGTACAATATTTTTTTAAGGTAGTGTAATTTTTCCTCTAGAATTTAAAAGTCAAGTTTTTAAACTGAAAAAATGTGTCCTTAATTTAAATACTTGCACTTACTGTAATTTGTGTTAGTGGATATATAATATAATATAATATACATATACATATTTTACATATTCATATACAAATTTTGTTTGTAATAGAGAAGTGAATTTCATAAATTTATGTTTAACTTCGGTAGTTCATTCTTCATTTAGTACTTCTAACTGACCAAACAAATACTCGAATATAGCAGTTAATTTTCCCCCAAAACTGGTATGGCTCCCTTCTAGGAACATGGATTGACATGGAAATAGTTATACACACATTGCAGGTGCAAACGGTTGCAGGTAAAGCAATTACAAAACAATTTAATCAAACTGTTTTACCCAAAATTCGTGGGTTGGTCAGCAAGTCGTAAATATGTCGGAAGTTTTGTGTATTTTTGTGTGCTGTTTTATTTTTGACGAAGTCCCAATGGACGTAGAATTATCGTGTATGAACTGTGAGTGTTTTGTACTTTAACGTGTTTCGTGTACAGTGGTTTGAAAATGCGATTAATCGTGAAACAGCTGTAGCACGTTTCTTAAAGTGAGAATTGGATAACGATGACGGTAAGAAACACAAATTTATTAATTTGAATTACGATATCCGTAGCTAAATAACTTTAAAATCTTGTAATTTTCGCACTAATAAAGTTTCAGATTATTGGAAATATTTTCTTACTGACCATTTAAAAAATCTTTGGATAAAATAATTAATGTAGTTAAGTTATTGTTTTCACTTACCAGTAGAAGGTTTGTACATAGCTACTGAAGCATAAATAGTGTTACATTAATCTTTCAGGTTCACAACGCCACACAAGTATTTAATATACTAGTCAGATAAACGGTTCTTTTAAAACTCATAACTAATACTTATTGAACTATCTTAGCCAGAATTATTCCTTATAATTCGACGTGATGTTTGTTTGCACATGTCTAACAAATTAGTATCCAAAACTAACTTAAGGGGAGACGCACTTTCTGGGTAAAAATCGTATTTTTGTTATTGCACAAATTTATTCCTTGGTTTATGCTGATTAAAAATATATATACTTTAATATACATATCTCACATTTTTCGTAAAGGTTTCCATTACTTTTCGCAAAATTTAAGGCCTGATCGCAAACTCCACTTAACAGTGCAAATCATACAAATTTACAGTATCTTTTTTCATACATACAAACCATAAAAAACAGAAAACAGAGTGAAGAGGAGGCTACTTAAGAGGCAGAAAGAAGATAAACAAGATGAGAACTACTCACCAGGACAATCTTAAGTCATTGTAAGTAAAGTTCAACTTAAATGCCTGATTTCCATAACCTTGTTTTGCAACACTTAGGTACATTTTTCTTCTAAACCAGCAATCCAAAATACCTGAATTTTTTTCTGATCATTGGTTGCTATAGTATGAACAAAGTGTACGATTTTTTAAATATCAAAAAATAAAAGTGAAATAAAAAATCATACAATATTTTTTTTAAATATTTTTAAAAATACAAAATTGTTTTGTTGCGTGTTAGTTTTTCTTATTTTTTCTTGAAACTAGTATATTTTATGTGGAATATAAGCAACAATATATGTTGTAAATTTCAGGACAATAGGTCAAGTTGTTTTAAAGTTATTGGTACCTTATTAACTGGTGAATTCCCCATTTAAATAGCATTGAGCTGGAAAAGTGCATCTCCCCCGTTAAATTTTAAACTTTTGCGCCCTGCTAACACCATTGTTTTGAACGATGTCAGACAGACAGAGAACGAAGTGTTTCTGACATTTCATTCATAAGGAAATGTTCGCTTATTTTTTTTCTCCTATCGTTCCTGAAGTTATTAAATATATATATATATATATATATATATATATATATATATATATATATATATCAGTTGCAACATAAAAATTAACGGAATTTATATTTTACTTATGAATAATAACAACTTTTTTTTGAATAAAAAACAGTCATATTGTAAGTTACAAAATTGAAAATTAGGTGTGAATACCATTTCTGGAATGCACTATGTCAAAGTAAATACATTCGATTTATACAGCGTGATTCAGGAAGAAACGAATAAACTTTCAGGACTTGTTTAGCGAATTTCCACAGGAAGAATGAGCTATGCAGTGACCCTTATGGTAAGACCCAAGGTCGGGAGTAGCAAATGAGCATTGATCATGGTCCAAAGAACACGTTTTGGGGTGTCATTAAAAATCATATGTATATATATGATAACTAGCTGACCCGTACGGCGTTGCCCGTGGTTGTTGGTATTTTCAGTCTTTTTGACATAATTGTTATTCTTTTTAAGTGTTCGTTGAATACCTGTGCGTATCCTACTGTGGTCATGAAAAAAAGTCTATGCTATTTAGGAAAGCACTGAAAATTGTATTCCTGTAAACTACTATCTAACATGAAAAAGCTTTTAATTTATAGTTTTTACTAAGTTTGACTTTCACTTAATTTCATTGACAATGTTGCGAGCACCTACGGCCTTAGAGGAAGCTACGTACCAAATTTCATTCCAATTCGTTCTTATAGGGATTTTTAGTAACTTTGACCCCCCTCCCCAAACCACCCTAAAATTTCGAATATCTTTTAACAATCCCTTAGCGAGGGTTTAAATTAGCTGGGGGTCGTAGAAAAGATATTTGAATCACTTTGTAACATCCGCGTTAATTTAGGATGTAACAAACTGGTTCTAATAGAGTTTTTAATTTTAAATGTATAGGCCTAATTAGTATAAGATATATATTGTTTAGTATTTAAATATAGCCTACAGTATATATCAAAATAAAACTACGAATGTGATATTTTAGTGGCATTTAGTTTAATTCAGATGGTTTGTTTAGTTTTCAATAAAATATGTTTAAACTCGTGTATGTTTATAGTTATGCATGGTGTCAAATAATTTGTTTGTTATTATTATTATTGATAGCGAAAATATGTTTTAAAAAGTATTAAAAACTTCATAGTTATGATATATTTTATATAAACAATATTTTAAGCAGCATATCTCTAAGTAGGCCTATATAGATATTTAATAACCAATGTTTGAGTTGAATTATAATTCTGTAAGCATTTTTATTTGTGTTTGTTCATAGTTTTTCAATCTAACCTTAAAAAGCTGTTGGTTTTGAAGAGTATTAAAGTGATTATAAATTTGCTAAGTAATGTTGCTATGGTAATACATGTAAACAAACATAAGCTTTTTATACGAACATCTGTTTTTGTGAGCTATGGTTTTGAGTTCATACAATAAATGCTGTTCAGTTTCTTCCAAATTGGAAACTTTTCAAACTTTTCTTTACGTATAAACCTTTTATGAACTACTACAAACATTTTAAGACCAAAAATAGCCAAATCGGTCCAGCCGTTCTCGAGTTTTAGCGAGACTAACGAACAGCAATTCATTTTTATATATATAGATTATATATGTATATATGTGTTCGCACTCTAGCGGCCTCATTTTAAATCCGATTTTGTTCAAATTTGGTACACATGTTGGTTGTCTACGTCGCTCGGACGAGTTCGTTAGCCAAAAAAAATCCAACAATGGGAGGCACGTTTTTGACCAGACGTAACAATTTTTTGAGGTTTTTCCAACGGGAATGATTTTTTTTTAGAGTTTTTTCTACAAATATAAATGTAAGATGTTATTCTGCACATTTTGTTTTTTTTACGTGACCTTAATAGCTCGCTTGGTTCCCCCAAAATCGATCAAAACGTAAAATACCATAAAAGTACCCGGTTCAAAGCCATGCGGTGGATTTTACCGTGGGGTTGGCGTGCGAAGCACGCAATGCTTTGTGTGTTGAAGATACTCCCAATATGCGGAATGGCGTGCGAACCATTTTGCAGCTATTCATCACCGTCGTGTATAGACCTATTCCCCAAATTGTTGGTTGAAACCCCAAAACATAGGCCTATAAACTTAATTTTGGAAATTTGCTCAACTCACGTCAGCGGTTCAGCTGCGTGGTCGAATTATTTTACTAGTAGTGAGACTAAGGGAAAAAAAAAATTTCAAGAAACAAAATATATTATTGTATTATTGTTTTGTGTTATTATGGACAACTACCAATATAATTTTTGTTTTTAGAAAATAGCTCTGTTATATTTTAAGTTACAGAAATAATAAAACAAACGTTATGTTTGTCATAAAAAACGGAAATGTTTTGTTTCTTGCAATATTTTTGTAAAGTTAGCGTTTCTTCCCGAATCACCCTGTAAATATGCAACGGTTTAAGATTTTATCATTTTAAATGTGAAAGCGTCAATAATGTTGAAAGTTCTTTCGGACTTAAGTAAACAAACCCAAGTCAGAAAACGTGTTTTAGTGTTCTATTCCGCGTGCCTCTATTAGAAGATTTCTCTGTCAGGATGCAGTTTTAAACGTTCGGTTTTGACAGCACTCGTTGCAAACCATTTCACACTAATTGAATTGGATTCGAAAGTTTTCGTAAGTGATGTGTGTCCGCGTTTGAGGCCTTGTATTCCCGAATGTAACAGCAATAGCCGAGCCGAGAAGGGTCCTGTAGGCACGTCTCATGGTCTTGATTGCTGTAATTTAGTTATTGTAAAAGCGAGGAGGTTAGTTAAACACGGCTTAATTTAACCAAGGTGAGCCACCTCGATGGACTATTGTGTTAAGATAACATTCGTACACTTTGACGTCAGTTGCTGTGCTCTGATGGCTTGGTATGAAACGAAGAATATAATAATTCGACCACGCAGCTGAACCGCTGACGTGAGTTGAGCCAATTTCCAAAATTAAGTTTATAGGCCTATGTTTTGGGGTTTCAACCAACAATTTGGGAAATAGGTCTGTTCACAACGGTGCTGAATAGCTGCAAAATGCTTCGCAGGCCATTCCGCTTATTGGGAGTATCTTCAATACACAGTGCATTGCGTGCTTCGCATGCCATTCCGCATATTGGGAGTATTTGTAATTCACAATGCATTGCGTGCTTTGCACGCCATTCCAAATATTGGGAGTTTCGTCAATACACAGTGCATTGCGTGCTTCGCACGCCATTCCGCATATTGGGAGAATCTTCATACACAATGCATTGCGTGCTTCGCACGCCATTCCACATATTGGGAGTATTTTCAATACACAATGCAATGCATGCTTCGCACGCCAACCCCACGGTAAAATCCACCACATGGCTTTGGCTTTGAACCGGGTACTTTTATGGTATTTTATGTTTTGATCGATTTTGGGGGAACCAAGCGAGCTATAAGGTCACGTTAAAAAACAAAATGTGCAGAATAACATCCTACATTAAAATGTTTAGATGAAAACTCTAAAAAAAATTAATTTTCGTAGGAAAAATCTAAAAACATAGATACTTTCTGTCAAAAAATGTGCTTCCGGATGTTGGATTTTTTTGGCTAACGAACTCGTCCGAGCGACTTGGACAACCAACTTGTGTATTAAATTTGGACTAAATTGGTCTTAAAATGCGGCCGCTAGAGCGCGAACTCATATATACATATGATTTTTAATGACACCCCAAAACGTGTTCTGGGGACCATGCTCTTTGCTACTCCCGACTTTGGGTCTTACCACAAGGGCCACTGCAATAGTTCATTTTTCCTATGGAAATTCGCTAATACTGTAACACACAGTATATACTACACATAGTTCATTTGGCACAGCGGGTATATAGTGCTACTATTTCGTATTTTATATATAGTGATGAATCCTCTTTCATACACAAAATTTTGAGCTTCCACTTGGGTAATAAACTTCCAAATTGGATACAACCGCATCAAAGGGCATTAGAAATACTTAAACCCGTATTAAAATGTTTTACCAATGGGGGGTTAAGGAGACAGTTTCTTACCCATCCAGATGCAACGGTGGATGTATCTTTATCTAATTGAAGTATTATTTTAAGACACACTAATGATGGCAAATGTCCGAATAACTAATAATAAAATTTAACATCCATCATTAATTAATGATAACTTCAAACAGAGAATAATTAAAGTTGTTCCTTTTTACCCAGTAAATTTATCTTCATATAATTTTAACGTTATTTTTTTTAAATTAGAACTTATTATGTATATTTTTTCAAAGATATTTTGTATGGCAAAGCCATATCTTCCTTAATTCTTCATCAAAATTAATGACTCAAACATCATTCTAAAGCTTATGTTCCCCGCTATTGACGAAAAATAGACAAATAGCTTTAAAAGTAATGTTTTCGTTAAAAATAATGATTCGAAACCTATCAAAGTTCATATGATTCCTAATGAAAGGCGCCATCTATTAACAGTCTGTTTAACTATGATGACAGCTGTTAGATTGTTTACATTCTATATTCAAGTACAATCTATCATGCAGATCAATCAAATTAAATCAACGTAAAGCGATATACATTTTATAAACTGCTATTTATAAACCAACGTGTATAAATAAACGTAATTCTGAATTAAATCAGTTTACAGTAGGCCTACTCCTAACTTGCGAAATATTAGGAGTACTAGTTTACTATATTGAAAAAAATAGACTATTATTTACTTCATTGAAAAATTACAGCCTATTGTTGTCTATATATATATATATATATATATATATATATATATATATATATATATTTATATATAAGCGAAATACCATTCACTCACTGACTGACCCACTCATCACGATTTCTCAAAAACTACCGAACGGATTGAAATAAAAATTGGTATGTAGCTTCCTCTAGGGCCATAAGTGCTCACTAAGAAAGGGTTTGGAAAAATTGGAAATTTTAGGGGGGGTTTGGTTTGATCAAAGTTATTAAATCACGATTTCTTCAAAACTACGCAACGGATTGGAATGAAATTTGGTATGTAGCTTCCTTTAGGGCCATAGGTGCTTACCCTACTAAGAAAGGGTTTGAAAAATTTTGAAATTTTAGGAGGGGTTTGGCGGGATCAAAGTTATTAAATCACGATTTCTTCAAAACTACCGAACGGATTGGAATGAAATTTGGTATGTAGCTTCCTCTAGGGCCATAGGTGCCCAAAGAGTATGAAAAATTTCGAAATTTTAGGAGGGGTTTGGGGGGATCAAAGTTACTAAAATCATAATTTCAGATCTTTTATTATTATGACAATAGTGCTTTTATCATTTAAGATCTATATATAAAAAAGCCAAATACCACTCACTGACTGAACACTTAAAAAGAATACAATTACGTTAAAAAGACTGAAAATACCAACCACCACGGGCAACGCCGTACGGGTCAGCTAGTATCATATATTTAAAATATATACACCATTGTCTACTTTATTGAAATAATATAAGCGGTTATTGATATATTTGATATAGTTGATTGTCTAATGTTTAAAAAAAAGTATAGGCGGTTTTGGAAATTCGCTCAACTCACTTCATCGGTTCAGCTGCGTGGTAAAATTGTTTTATATAATAAACTACTAAAATTTAAAAAAAATGTATAACTGTTTTCTTGTAAAAGCTTTAAACTCAATTGTTTAAAAACCCTGATTTGGGGTTAGACCACTTGTTCACGCACGCCTCATACTTAACTTGCATTTAACATTTGCAAAAAATATCTCCGACAACGCATTTACACTCTATGGTTGGAAATATGAACTAATCTGTATTCAGCTCATGGAAAGTCTTGCGGGGAAAACTTTGACAGGCTAGCTGCGGTTCTTACCAAACCCGTGATTGACAATTAAATTATTCTTCGAAGACAAACATCAGCCGTCTGCAAAATGTGCCAGGTGTCCTTGTAGGGTGGGTACCACATATCCGGCGCGAGGATGAATGGAGCGTAGGGAAGGGAAGCGGTGACAGGTCGGATAGCCGTGATTTGAATCGATCCGAAATAAGGGAATTCAAGTATAAAAGAACAAGACAAAACTCAAATCTGGTGTCAACTCGGATCTGCGCACGTCATACTTCTTTGGAGAAGCGTGATTAGACTTGTTCGTGCAGAAATTTATAAATAATTCTACCGGCGTGTGAGTGTGTACACAGATGAAATGGATAAAATCGTGCGAGTCATTAAAAATGTAATCTAATGACTAAACCTCGGCCTTTGTGTTCCCATCACTTCTTAACAAAGTATTAAGTTGTAAGCATGATGTTTTAATTGTGTAATTTTATTTACAAATGTGATGTGTATTACACATTCAGAGGATATTATTATATACTTTTTTTAAGCGCATATTTTAATTTAATACATTTGTATTTAAACCCACATAATACTTTGCATTACAAACATAATTATTCGAACAATTAATTGACCGAACGCATGGAGGTTCTGTATCAAAATGGGTCGGCATTTCGTATGTCTGCCTGTTGTTACGGGATTGATCGATTGTTGACAGAATTTTTTTCAAATTTTCCACAAACATTCCTTGAAGTCGGAAAAAACGACGTATGTATACGGATTTTTATAAATTTAACACTTAATATTACTAAACATCTTGAAACTGTGTCACTGTAGACGAATGGTTAGTGCCTTCAGTTCTAAGGATTCTTGATTCCATACCAAGTACCTTGTTTTTACTTTTTTAATTGTTTTCAATATTTATATGTGTAATAATCTTATGGGGTCTATATTTTGCTTCCTGTGCTTCTACAAACAAAATTTAAAAAAAGGGTTAAGTTATGCGACAAAACTAAACGTTAAAGACATTTTAATAAAGCATAACAATTATGTCAAAATAAATTACAAAATTGTAACGTTTAACAAGTTTTTAACCGAAAAAAATTCAAAACTGTTACTACGAACCAAATAAAACTTAGTTAAGGTATATTTAAAAATTTAGTTTAGTCATCATATTTAAAAATGTAATAGGTACGAAATCTCATATTTACAAACCTTTATACAAATTAATTATAAGCTACAATAGAAAAGTCGTAAGAATACATTTGAACTCTTCGTTTTAGGAGTAGGCCTATTACCAGTTTGGTATCGTCTGTCCGGCATTTCGTCCATAAAAAATGTCTTTATTTCCAGTCACGGCCAAATTCGTTGTTCAATTTTCTTAATTTATTTTACAAGAATATACATTGAAGGTATGAAAAGCGATGTGTGCAACAATTTTTATTTCTTGAGTCCTTTTTGAAGCAGTTGCAAGGATGGTTAAGGGAAAACAAAACCAGAAATACATTTTAAAAATTAATACTTAATTGAATAATAGGTTCTGTGAATATTTGTGAATTCAGATTTTGTCGCGAGTTGTACTGTTCACAAAACTACTAGTAAGTTCAGCATAAATTCTAGTAGATTTTGGATTAGTTTCCATATTTCTTTATCTAAACTATTTAAATTTCTCGGAACATTCATAAAGTAAGTTAATTCTAATTAAAAATGTAAATCAAAATTATCATTAAAATGTAATTAGTAAATAGCCGCTTTACCATAAGTTTGTAAGTAAAGGGGTTTTTACCCGTTTTACCCGTAAAGGTTACCGCGGTTTCGGAACACTAGGGTGTCATCTTCAGGATGCAGATTCTGTCGTTTCCCTCGATAGAAGTCATCGTACAAAATATAAAAACACTCGTCCAGTACACGTGTCACACCGCGATATTTTGAACAAAAACTAATTACGATCGTCCGTATAAATGTGATTGTGTTGTGTTCGAGTGTCTTTATGACCACCTCTATCGACAGTATGTGGTGAATGAAGATGAAGCTATAGTGTTTCGAAACCGCAGTACACTTAAATGGTGTGTGTAGACCACTAGATCACGATTAAAATCGTATTGTACCCAGTTTTGATTTATTTCCAAATCCTAACAGGAGTCGTTGGGTAGAAATTCTTAAAAAAGAGAACAAAACAACGCGTTTTACTCCCGTCATCCTCATTTAGACGCAAGTGATTTAAATGCAAGAGTTTAATGTTTCCTAACCATCGCAAATAACATACAAACGTAAGAAATTTAAGCTCTCTAGAGTTAGTAGAACTTTCAAAAATTAAAATTTGTCGTTGGTTACCCCGTGTTCACTCCTAAACGCAATTAATAAAACTGTGTGGGTTTTTATTCTATACTTTTTAATTAATTAATAAAGACGTAATCCAGGAAGCCTTAGAAGTTTTAAGATTACATATTTAATTAAGTAAGTACGGCAGTTGATCAGTTTTACCCCAATATGTAAGTTAAATTCATAATATTTATGACATTAGCTCTAATTGGTACTAATTATAAAATAGCATACCACTCGTTCCATTTATTATATTTAATTTACTTCTACTTTTTTAGAGTGAGAAACATGTCTGATTGTTTAAAAAAATTGGACCGTCCGCGACGTTTAGATTTTAAGACGAAAGTGACATACATTACACGCGTTGTATTATATTGTATTTCTTTTTATTTAAAATATTATAACCATCGGAATTTTTAACTACACCCAACTTTATAACAAAAACGTACTGTAATTGACTAAAAAAGTTAAATAAAATAAAATCTAGATACATTCTAATAGTGGACGTTTTTAAAATTTTGTTTAAATTGAATGGTGAGTACGCTTGAAGATAGGTATATGAAAGTCTTGCTTCACTAAAGGTAGCGATATGAAAGAAAATTACGTTATTTACATCGTATGTTGATCTTAAATACTCTAAATCATAAAATAGTTAAGTTTCAGATTAATACGTTTATAATTCGAATTGGGACCATGAGTTGGATTATTTTAGTTGCTTATGTATACAATATCCAGAGGTGATCTAGTATAAATACCAAGAGGATTTTAAAGAGTAGTATTTTCCATTAGTCTGACTTCTCTGGATTTTTTCTCTGTAAATAAGAATAATTAACTCCTATTAACGGGGGTTTACTATTACAGTTAACTCCTATAAAAACTAGTAAAGTGTATACAGATGCATTTGAGTGTCAACGTAATATAACAGCTGATTTATCCCATCACAAGCATAGATTATACTTTGAGGTTATGTTTAAAACTTCAATCAATAATATAATGTTTGCTTTGAGGTTATAATTTTAATATAAATACAACCTTTTATCATCAACATATTCATTTATACAAATTTTAAGAAGAAATATATATTTGTTTAATTTCGGAAACATTCTTACATATTCTATTATTAATTTATTCATTATAATATTATTAACTTCTAAATCATTTCATATATTAATATCAAATAAAAAGCCATTGAAATGTAATATTTTTATCTTTATTTTGATAATAATATAATAATTTATTTATGTAATAATGTATATAAATAGAAACAATTTTCAAATAGGCCTACAGTTTTATTAATAGTCCTTATACTTCCATCAGTTAAAAAATCCTACAGCATAGGTATGTAGGCCTAGATAAAGTTTGTTGTTATTAAATAGTATTTTTTATAAATTATGTTTTTCTAATTAATCTGCTTGTGATTTTTCACGGGGCTTACTAGTAGTAAATAATAAAGTTTAGTTTTATAACTTTTCTGTTTACTTATCTTTTTTTTTTTTTAAAGCTATATGTACTGCGGTCTTCCTTGCTTTCTTATTATAAGAATAATACATTTAATAATATTATAAAATTATACTCTTTTATTTTTATCCAATTTACTCTGTACATTTTATTCAAAAACACAGAAATAATAATAATTTCAGCAACAACACAAAATGTAAACAAGGAGCATTTAAGTAGCAGAACATTTTCATAACCTAATGGACTCAATGTGCTCACGAGAGAATTGGAAACCTATTTTTTTTAGGGAGGATCTTCTTTTAAACCAGAACGTAGAGGTGATATTTGCGGTCAAATTAAGTAATTTCACTTCCTCCATTACACCTTTTATTACTAAGCTGGATTCGTCTAATGGTGATCATTTATCTGACTAATACGGAAGGGAAACGATTCTGGTTATTACTGCGAAAGAAGAAGAAGAATAAGTGGCTCTCAATCATTAGACAACCGCAGCCCATATGGTTAAGTATCAGCTGATATTGGATGCTGCCATATTGGTATCTAATCATTACGTAGAAAATCGGCGAAAATCTTTGGTACAGGAAAATTAAATTTGTTACATCTCGCATGTGTTTTAAAGGTACTTGTCTCTCATAAAAAGAAGTGATAGCTCAGTTGATAGAGCGGTAGTATTGCAATACGACACCCCTATCAATGGGTTGTTACTTGTATTATTACAACTTTTATTCTTTATTAGCCTTTTCTATATTAAGTGGCGACGGCGACGTTGAAAAATATTAGTGGTCATTTAAACAAAATTTCCTATAATTTTGATGAAATTTAATTTTGTTGGCCTAATGTACTAAAATGGCAATTTCTAACCTACGCTAATTTTAACACAATTCACTAAAGAGTGGCCAGAAAATGGGTTTTGCTCAAGCTTTATCGTAACAAATTTGTGTATTTCAACAAATATCTAATTCATTTACTTTGTTTTTGTTTTGTAAAATACATTAAAAATAGGTTCTTTAGTGAACTTCCAAATACAATCCTTTAACGCAATGACTTTACAATGGATACAATATAAATGAAACGGTGTTTATCTATTTTATATTATACATTTTTATCAAATCCTTTCGGATATTTTAAAGGCCGATGAATTTTCAGTTTGGAAGGCTAAGGCGGATTTGTAGCCTAGAGGCTGGCGTAACTGACTCTGAAGCTTAAGGTCCCAGGTTAAAATTCAGTGAAAGTTACTGACGCGTTTGAAAACAAGGAACTCGCACAATTTATAAAACGTATTAATTATATTATTGCACTGATTTTGTATCTGTTTCAGTTATGTAAAAATAGTTATAAACTGTTATTATATTATCGATTATCTCTTATGAAATAGTCACAGCTGACTTTATAGTTTGCCTGGAGCCTCAAGAACATTAAGCTACCCACGCAACCCCGACGCGCACACACCCCACACCCTCACACGCACAGCCCAGCCTATCTGCCGTCACTAGTAAGTCTGCAAAACCGCTATTTTTTACTTTAGTTAGTACTTTCGTAATTTTTGAATACTGCATTTCATTTCATGAAAATAGAGCCCTAATACGAAATGACGACGACATTCCTTACAGTATCTTAGGAATAAAGGGGTACAAATGATTAATTCGACTTTTTAATATCAGTTTCTTAGACTTTATTTTAATATACACTTGTTAATAAAGTAAATAAATAAACAATATACAGGGTGGAACAAAGTTAGTGTTAAAAACTTCGGGAAATGGTTCTATGGGTCAAAATAAATAGAAAATCAAGAATAATATTTTTTGAAAAACGCTTCATTTTCCAAATATCCGCCATTTTGTTTCTTTTACTAAATAATTAATATCTAGAGAACTGTTTGACCGATTGAGTTCAAACTTAGCATGAAGTTTAAATTAATAAAGATCTATCTTAAGAAAAATAAGCGATTACATCCAATTATACATTTCAAAATGGCGGCTGTTTGAATATTTCAAACCTAATAAATTACTCAAAACCCGTACATTTTAACAAAAAATGTCAAGACAATTTTTTGTAGCCCTTTTGATTTCCCATCGGTTGGTGTATTTGTTAAAACAATCGAATAAAGGATAAAGCTAAGTTATGAGTAATAATTGGTTTATTCAACCCGGGATCCTATACCAACACAGGAAATACTACAATATTGTATGTATATTTGCTGTCATTATCTTTAACGTAACTTTTATTCTTCATCCAATTGTTTTAAAAGTTAAATCGTCCGATAGGGAATTAAAAGGGATACAAAAAGGTACCTTGACATTTTTTGTTGAATTGTACGGTTTTTGAGTAATTTAGGTCTGATATTTTCAAACAGCCGCCATTTTTAAATACATGATTGTATATAATCGATTATTTTTATTAAGATGATCATTGTTACGTTAAACTTCATGCAAAGTTTGAACTCAATCTGTTAAACCGTAATCTAGATATTAATTATTTAGTAAAAGAAACAAAATGGCGGATATTTGGGAAATGAAGCGTTTTTTGAAAACAATATTATTCTTGATTTTCTATTTATTTTAACCCACATAACCTTTTTCCGAAGTTTCTAACACTAACTTTGTTCCACCCTGTATATTTATATGACAAAAATTAACTTTATGGCGTAATTTATTTAAGGATGACAGAGTACCGCTGAGTGTTAAGTTCGCTTGTTACAGGTCTATTATACGTGCAGTAGTGTGTTACGGGTGTCAGGTTTGGGGATATTGCGAAAGTGATAAACTTGAAGGGGTTATGCGTCTATTTGTAAAAAGAATTTTCCAGTTACCAAATAATGTACCTAATTATGCATTATACGTGGAAACAGGGCTGGAGAAAGAGTACATTTACACACTTGGGATGCATTTCAATTATATAATACGAGTGTTACGATTGCTACCAAACCGACTGCCAAATATACTTGCTAGGCAAGTGATAGATAGGAATGTTTCTTGGTTTAAGAATATAAAAACACTAGGCCGAAAGTATAACATTGATATTATGAGAAGTTCAGGTGCAGGGGAGGGGTTAGATAGTAGTCAGCTGTTATTTATTTTGGAGTCAGTTAGTAGAGAGGTAAGGGAAAATTTTGTTTTGGCAGCTAGAAGGTCACAGTATCATCAACAATACGGGTCATTAAACCTTGAACTGCGTGACAAATCTTATATTGGCGATAAGATCTGTTTAAATGTCATACGCTGGGTGTTTAAAGCTAGAGTAGAAGCGATTGATTTAAACTATAAACCATGGATGAGTCAAATGTATATATGTTCTCTTTGCAATTTGCAAGAAAATGAAAACGTATTTCACTTTGTTGCAAGATGTCCAATTTTGGCCCATATTAGATTTCGGTGGTTTGCAAAAAAAGAACTTAAAAAACATGAATTTGAAGAGTATTTAAATGGGCGGGATTGGCGAAGTCTCGGAAAATACTTAAAAGACGCATGGCAATATAGGTGGGATTGGGTAAGGGAGTTTAATTATAAATAAAATGATAATGATGCGTAAATAAAGCTACTATATGATTTGTTATACTATGTTTGGTTAGGTTTTTGTTTTCATTTTCAGGTTAATTGTGATTTTTTGTTTCATTTTAATAATATTGTGGGTTTTTTTTTTACAAAAATTTTGGTTTTGACTTTTTTGTTTTAGGAAGTAATGTTTTCTTCTTAATTGGGAAACCTATATTGAGAATGTTATCATGTGTATGCTTGGTTTTTTCAACCATGGTTATTGCAGAAGTTCTTGATTTTAGTTTTGTTGATGTTATTAATTTTGTTTTTCCTATTTTAGTTTTATAAATGATGTAATTGTTAGTTTAGGTTTTCTTTATACATAGGCACATAGCCAATAATTATTATTCTTTGTAATTTTGTTATTTTTTTTGGAACTCATGTTAAAAATTTTTTAGTTAGACTATTTTTATGTAAGCCTGTAGTGCATTAATTAAAAGTGCCAACCCAGCAGACGGCCTACGGACCATAGCTGAATGAGTGTTAATTGAAACGGAATTTAAAAAAATGTAATTATGTCTCAAATAAAACACTTTTTATTATTATTATTATATTATTATATGACACAAATTGTTAAGGTCAGGGCAATTCAACCAAAAATCAACACAAATTTCCGACCAATCACAATAAAAATCATAAAAACTAAAACGATAACGGTATTACTGTAATGTTATATACCAAAAGTTGTGTGAGGAGAGACTGGTAATGAAAGGCAGCTTAATATACAGGAAATATACAGTAGTTAAACACATTTTAGAATGGGGGATGTAGATGATGTACAACACTGTTACTTTATTGTCTCTACGCTAGTTTCCAAAGGCAGATCATAGATTGCAATCAAAACGAATATTACCGTTAAGGTTTCTCTAATTCAAAAAGGTCCCCTAGAACTAGTAAATATAACTATTATTAGCTGACCCGTACGGCGTTGCCCGTGGTGGTTGGTATTTTCAGTCTTTTGAACGTAATTGTAGGGGGGTTTGGGGGGATCAAAGTTATTAAAAAATGACGTCTTCAAAACTAAGGAACGGATTATAATGAAATTTGTTATGTAGCTTCCTCTAAGACCATAGGTGCTCACTAAGAAAGGGTTTGAAAAAATTCGAAATTATAGGGGGGTTTTGCGGGGGATCAAAGTTATTAAAAAATGACTTCTTCAAAACTAGAGAACGGATTTAAATGAAATTTGGTATGTAGCTTCCTCTAGGGCCATAGGTGCTCACTAAGAAAGGGTTTGATAAAATTCGAAATTTTAGGGGGGTTTGGGGGGATCAAAATTATTAAAAATGACTTCTTCAAAACTACTGAACGGATTGGAATGAAATTTGGTATGTAGCTTCCTCTAGGGCCATAGGTGCTTACTAAGAAAGGGTTTAAAAAAAAAAAATCGAAATTTCAGGGGGGTTTGGGGATCAAAGTTATTAAATCACGATTTCTGCAAAAGTACCGAATGGATTGGAATGAAATTTGGTATGTAGCTTCCTCTAGGGCCATTGGTGCTCAGTAAGAAAGGATATGAAAAATTTCGAAATTTTAGGAGGGGTTTGGGGGGATCAAAGTTACTAAAATCATAATTTCAGATCTTTTATTATTATGACAATGTGCTTTTATTATTTAAGATCTATATATATATATATAAAAGCCAAATACCACTCACTGACTGAACACTTAAAATGAATACAATTACGTTAAAAAGACTGAAAATACCAACCACCTCGGGCAACGCCGTACGGGTCAGCTAGTATATATATATATATATATTAAAAAAATCAATGTATTAATATTATGAAAAATCGTGTGCAAAATGTGTTTTGAAAGGCAACTTATTCACGTTATCAAAATTGTTTACGGTGTAGCTTCGCATATTTTATTTTTATCGATTTAATATTTGTATTAATTTTGAGAATCGATTTGTTAAATACTGACCAAAACCATAAAGGTCAGCTGTTCTTCATTTAGCCGTTCTATAACAGTTGCTCGAGATAAATTCCATCGATGTTTACGTACTGTGTGTGTTTATCAATATAATATCAACTCCTATAAAAGCGAGTGAACGTACATACATTTGAATTTAAAGGAAAAACCAGATTTGTGCTACATACCAGGTCGACCATTTCTCAACAAGTAGTGAGGGAGTGAGAAATGAGCGCCCATTGATTTTATTTACAAAGTTAAGTTGCATCATATTATCTGTAATGGGCATACAGTATCTCGGGCACTGATCAATTTGGCCACTTGGGAAGTCGTGACCGTGCCCAGTGTGGGCGGTGACAAATCACTTCAGAAGGCTACCACCAATATCATTTAGCCCGCTAGCCTGTCTCCACAAATTGAAATATTACTACGCCTATACTAACATCTTTACGAAAATGTATCTTTTTCTAACTTAGACGGAACGTGATACAAAGTAGTTTGAAAAATAAATAAATACATTTCAATCAAAATAAAATGTGTAGTTTAACAATGAGACTGAAATCATGTCTTCATTTAGTCGTGGAAAATTACTTCGTTTTAAGTTAATAACGCATTGTGTTATTATATCTCTTTTCGCTATGATATAATTATTTTATTATAGTTGTAATAACAATTTTAACTTTTAAATTTGATGATGCAAGTGATAGTGCTTCTCAAAATACGTTTCTATTCACTACAACATTCTTTAATTTCGATCTTTGAAAACTATGATCATCATTGGCTTACCATAAGTTTTATCTGTAACTCTCACTTGTTTGCTGAGTAGTGGCGGCCATCTTGGAATGTTATCCCGTAAGAGCAATGTTAAATGTAAAACCATTTATTTCGTTTCGTAAAATTGTTTGAAAGTTTCATTTTAACCACAATCACAACATGCATATGTTTTGTGTTTTACATATTCTTATCCCGTTTTACTTTCTCACTATAGGGCCTACTATAGTATAGAGAAAGTATAGTGATCGCAAAAAAAATCTATGTTGAGATTTTTGTGGAAATATCCGTTTTGGGACCCCCTGAGTCCAAAAAAGTGTTTTTTACAAAATGTATGTATGTCTGTATGTATACAAAGCTAGAGCGAAAACTATTCGATCGATTTCAAACAAATTTGCACCAGACATGTCAAGTAGGCCTGTATAGATGCACGAAAAATGGTTTTAAAAATTTTTGGCAAAAAATGCAAAAAAAAATCAGTTATTATTTATTTATAAAAAAACGGCTCTAACGATTTTGACAAAATTTGGCTTTATTGTAGCCTTTAATGTACCCTAACATATGCCAAAAACCGCATCTTTCTAAAAATTTTCGTTTAGCTAATAATAATAATAATACCTGATTTTGGGGGGTTTTTGGCCATAAAGGTGGTTGTTTTTCAAAAAATTTCAAAACATATTTTCGTGCATCTATAAAGGCCTAATTGACGTCTTTGGTGCAAATTTGTTCGAAATCGATCGAATAGTTTTCCCTCTAGATAATAATAATAATATTTATTAGTTAATCTAAAACTTTAATAAAAAATCACCCCTCCTACCCCATCCTACAAGTCACAGTGAATCTGTTTAATAATTTAAATATGTTTGTGAGAAAGTATGTGCCAGTTCCTTGTACCGTTTATTTTGTTATGCAATGGACATTTTTTAAGTACCAAGTTTGATTTTTTTATTACACAATAACAAATGAATAATTGAAAGTAAATCGCAAGCCGGATCCGCAATTTTATAAAGAACGTGTAGTTTTTTCTAACCTCGCAATTACGAAAAATAGACATGTAAAATGGTTTTAAATGAGGCGATGTCAAAGCGCTCAGCCGCTAGAAACTCCATGTTTGGATGCCGCTATAGGGTGAAGCGCTGGAGTCTTTATTGCATTATCTTTTTCTTTAGCAGGCACTTAAAGTGAAAACGATGTCAATTGCCCTTACCTTGCATCGGGCATAATATAAAGTAATACGCTTACCAACATAACCTAGTTATAAAATAATACACGCAGTAGTTTTTTTAAAATATCATGTTTTTATAATATTATTATTAAAATAAACAGTTATATCTATATATATAAAAACGAAATACCACTCACTCACTCACTGACTCACTCATCACGATTTCTCAAATACTACCGAACGGATTGAAATGAAATTTGGTATGTAGCTTCATCTAGGGCCATAGGTGCTCACTAAGAAAGGGAATGAAAAATTTCGAAATTTTAGGAGGGGTTTGGGGGGATCAAAGTTACTAAAATCATAATTTCAGATCTTTTATCATTATGACAAAATTGCTTTTATTATTTAAGATCTATACATATAAAAGCCAAATACCACTCACTGACTGAACACTTAAAAAGAATACAATTACGTTAAAAAGACTGAAAATACCAACCACCACGGGCAACGCCGTACGGGTCAGCTAGTGAATAAATAAATGAAAGAAGTATCGGGTAAATATTGAGAGTTCACTGGCCCAAACATGTTTAGTGAGTTTCGTCCAAAATAAATATAAGTTTTCCATTTAAGTATACATAGGCCACATGATCAGCTATGCATCACGACGCTCAAAACCCACGACTTTCTGTTTGAGGTGCATTTCACGTATAATCAAAATATCTCATGTATAACAGCAGTACATTCATTACCGTAATTAATAAGTTCATAGGAATAATGTGGTTAGTTTTGTTATCCTTGCACAGTTTTCAGAAGAATCCGGAAAACTAAGTATGGTTATCTTCTACTTATATAAAGCTAGACGGTAACACTGATTCATTGACATTAATTATTAGGCACTTCCCGTAATCAGGCCCCTCTCAACCTTATACTTAAATTAAAGCTCTCGACGAGAAACTTTTGGGTAAATTGCCAGAACTTAACATTTTTTAATTTTGGAAGCACCTTTTGGGCGGGAAAGATTTTTTCAATTTTTAAAATTTTTCATTTTTCCACTTTGAGCGCGTTTAGTAAGAAAACGGTAAGAGATAGCAAAAAATGTCAAATACAAAAGTTGTAGAAAATTTAATTTCAGACTAACGATTTTTCATCAGATTTAAGATCCAATCATCCATTTAGCCACTATTCATCCGAGAAGGGAAGCTCCGCCCAACGTTCTTAAAGCTAGCTGGTTTCACTGTTTACTGACATTAATTATTAGGCACTTCCCGTAATCGGACCCCCCTCAACCTTATACTTGAATTAAAGCTCTCGACGAGAAACTTTTGGGAAAATTGCTAGAAGTTAACATTTTTTAATCTTGAAAGCACCTTTTGGGCGGGAACGATTTTTTCGATTTTTTTAAATTCTTCATTTTCCCACTTTGAGCGCATTTAGCAAGAAAGCGGTAAGAGATAGCAAAAAATGTTAAATACAAAAGTTGTAGAAAATTTAATTTCAGACCAACGATTTTTCATCAAATTTAAGATCCAATCATCCATTTAGCCACTATTCATCCGAGAAGGGAGGCTCGGCCAAACGTCTTTAAAGCTAGACGATTTCACTGATTCACTGACATTAATTATTAGGCACTTCCCGTAATCGGAACCCCATCAACCTTATACTTGAATTAAAGCTCTCGACGAGAAACTTTTGGGAAAATTGCCAGGAGTTAACATTTTTTAATTTTGAAAGCACCTTTTGGGCGGGAACGATTTTTTAGATTTTTTAAATTTCTTAATTTTCCCACTTTGAGCGCATTTAGCAAGAAAGCGGTAAAAGATAGCAAAAAATGTTAAATACAAAAGTTGTAGAAAATTTAATTTCAGACTAACGATTTTTCATCAGATTTAAGATCCAATCATCCATTTAGCCACTATTCATCCGAGAAGGGAGGCTCCGCCAAACGTCCTTAAAGCTAGATGATTTCACTGATTCACTGACATTAATTATTAGGCACTTCCCGTAATCGGAACCCCATCAACCTTATACTTGAATTAAAGCTCTCGACGAGAAACTCTTGGGAAAATTGTCAGAATTTAACATTTTTAAATTTTGGAAACACCTTTTGGGCGGAAACTATGTTTTCGATCAACTATGTACAAAACGATCCAAAGATTAACTAGATTCTTTAGCGAATTTTCCAACTGCGAGCGAAGCGTCCAGGGGCGGAGCCCCTAGTTTATGAATAAAGTTACTCTTAAATAAATTTATACTACCTTTTTGTCGATACGTTCGCTGAAGATTGCACACCTACCGGAGTATGGTCCATAAAGTGTGTTTTTATAATTATTACTATAACCATTGACTATATTACCATGAGTACTTATATAGTCAATGCTATAACTTATGTAAACGAGTTTTTTGTGTAACTAACACCTCTTTATATAGATCTGATGATGGACCCACTCCTCCTAAACTTCAGTAATCCCAATACAAGCAACAGTGGATTAGTTTGACTTACCGAAAAAAAGGTAACACAAATTGATTTATAAATTTTTGTTAATCCGTAGTCTACAATGATAAAAATTGATTCCTAGTCTATATTGAAATTATTCTTAAGTTATATTTTACAAAATATCAATAATTATGTCCCGCACGAAGCCGGCACAGACGAAATTTAAATTTTAAAATTTTGTTTCTCTAATTGAGATATTTTGACAGCTATCTAACAGCATGTGTGATTGAGATATTTTCGTACCAATTGATTTTTACAATTGGATTGACTTGATTGCTCCGTTATTATGTCGTTACTATTGAGCAACTCTTTTGGGAACTAGCTTCGAACACGCACATCTCCTCCTTCCACCACGTACTTACATTAACATATTAATTGTACGACTCAATTATAATGAACTAGCTGGCCCGATCCGTCTTTGCACGGATAAACAAATGAAAGTTAAATATATCTATATTAACAAAAAATATATTTTATCAATAAATATATTACACTAAGTATTTCTTATGGGGATTTTTTAGTAACTTTGACCCCCCCCCCTCCCAAACCTTCTCTAAAATTTCGATTATTTTTAAAAACCCTTTCTTAGCGAGCACCTAGGGCCCTAGAGGAAGCTACATAATAAATTTCATTCCAATCCGTACGGTGTTTCTTTTTAGTAACTTTGACCCCCCAAACCGCCCTAAAATTTCGAATTTTTTAAACCCTTTCTTAGCGAGCACCTAGGGCTCTAGAGGAAGCTACATACCAAATTTCATTCCAATCCGTTCGATGGTTTTTTGCAGTAACTTTGACCCCCACCCAACCCTCCCCTAAAATGTCGAATTTAAAAAAAAAACTTTCTTAGCGAGCACCTATGGCCCTAGAGGAAGCTACATACCAAATTTCATTCCAAACCGTTTAGTAGGTTTTGAGAAATCGTGATTTAGTAACTTTGACCCACCAAAACCCCCCGAAAATTTCGAATTTTCGAAAACCCTTTCTTAGTGCGCGTCTAGAGCCTATAAAGAGTATTAGTGCCAAATTTCATGTTTTTAGGCCTCGTGGTTTTGGAAAAACTGTGATGAATCAATGAGTCAATGAGTCAATGGTATTTGGATTTTATAAGTATGGATATATGTAACCTTTGGCGGACTTTATAATTTAGTTTAGAAGGGTATTTAATTTATTTCATTACAAAATTTCGATCCCCAAGTCATCATTATCCGTGACGTATGCAGCTACACTTTTAACTATATTCAGTTATTTAAATATGGTGTATGCAACCGTGACTACAACACGTTTTTTGTAAGAAAACTGTTCATTTGATTATTTATGTATTTATAATGTAGGTTAAATGCGTCTATCCGTAATGGGATTTAATAGACTGATAGCGTATCAAAAATGCATTAGAAGCATTATGAGATTAATTCAGAGGACCTATATGTACATCGACCTGTAAGTAATAACGTGGGGTCCAATTGTACCACATGTAATGTATTTAACTAAAGAAGGTTGTTGAAGAAAAAACGTTAAAAATAAAGTATTTTTCTAGACAAATTACTTCGAACAGTAAAATAACGTTATACACATATACAACAATACTAGCAACATGAATGCAAATTATATTGTTGCTTTCTTAAAACTAAAATCCCTATTGTTAAAACTGAAAATACACATGTTTAGTCAGATAAAATATTTAAAAATTTTTTTGTCATATCCTATTATTTCAGTTCAATTTTTGTCAAACAAATTTTCATCTTAGAAACCTACTTGTCAGTGTCTTTATTGTAAGTAATTTTACTTTCTCACTATACAGTAGTATAGAGAAAGTATTGTGATCGCAAAAAAAAATCGATGTTGAGATTTTTGTGGAAATATCCCTTTTTGGGACCCCCCGAGTCCAAAAAAGTGGGGTTTACAAAAGGTCTGTCTGTATGTATACAAAGCTAGAGAGAAAACTATTCGATCGATTTCGAACAAATTTGCACCAAACATGTCAATTAGGCCTGTGTAGATGCACGAAAATAGGTTTTGACATTTTTTCAAAAACAACCCTCTTTTTGGCCAAAAAACCCCAAAAATTCAATTATTATTTTTTTATACAAAACGGCTCTAACGATTTTGATAAAATTTTTGCTTATTTGTAGCCCTGAATGTACCCTACTATATGAAAAAACCGCATCTTTCTAAAAATTCTCGTTTAGCTAATAATATTAATAATAATAATAACTGATTTTTGGGGGGGGGGTTTGGCCGAAAAGGAGGTTTTTTCAAAATTTTTCAAAACCTTTTTTCGTGCATCTATACAGGCCTAATTATTGACGTGTTTGGTGCAAATTTGTTCGAAATCGATCGAATTGTTCTCTATATAATAATAATAATATTTATTAGTTAATGTCCTACTTTAATAATTCACCTCTTCTACCCCACCTACAATTATGAAGTCACAGTGAATCTGTTTAATAATTTAAATAAGTTTGTGAGAAAGTATGTGCCAGTTTCTGGTACTGTTTATTTATTTTGGTTTTACGAGTTTGTTTATTTGTTTCATGTGACCCTAATAGTTTGAAATTAGGAGGGTATCTCAGCTAAATAAAATTGTTTGAATTAGAAAAAAACGCGATTTTTTGGGTTACAGTAATTATAAAAATTGACAGTTGGGAGAAACTGTTATTTAATAAACCGATGGTAAACTGTTTACTACCAAGAAATGCCTACCACATAGTAAGACAGTTGTAAAAGTGTTAAAACAAATCATTACCATTTATCTGATAGTTTACCTATTTAAAAAATTGGGATCAAAAACGATACCAGTTAAAGTTGGAAAAAAAGACGTTATGTTTAGTTGACTATTTTGAAGCTTTTTAATAAATTCAGAAAAACCCATACATCAAGAAAACTAACTCATCTTCTGACCATTAGCCATTTTTAATCAGGTTTTATGTATATTCGTATGTAATTGTACTTAATGCAAATTTCTATGCGCTAGAACTAATATTTTTAGATTTGGGGTCTAGGCTCCAATCTTTTCCGTCTATTCCAAGAAGGAAATCGAATTTCCACAAATACCATACGTAAAAAGTTACAGTGGAAGAAATAATGTACAAATCAAAACCGATTTAGAATATTCTTTAGTACATCAATGCAGAGTCATGAAAAAACTTCTTCCGCAGTATATTTAGGTTAAAATAAGCAAAAAGAAGAGAAAACTGGATTTAAATCTAGATCTAAAAGCATAAAGTTTAAAAACAGTTTAATATATTATGTATAATATTAAAGATAAACATTTTAAAAACCGCCAACACAAAAATAACGACAGATTTTCTTCAATCATAGCTAAGAATATTCTTGACCAAGTCTCCTTAAAAAAAATCGTTCATCCATTTGGGAGCTACAATGCCACATACAGATACACACGTTAAGCTTATAATACCCATCTGTTTGCGTCAGGGGCTAAAAATGAAATATAACAGTACAAAAATACACTGATTTAAATAAAAACCCTAACCACAAAACAAGGAACAAAAACAATAACAAAACAACTAAATTGTAAGTTACGTTTAATACGTTACCCTTATGTACATTTCGATGACATGGTCATCATCCTCAGAGGGTTTTAACACTACTTTTGTCGCCATAGTGCTCTTTTATTTGTTTAGTACAAAAAAAGTTAAATAAAATAAAAGTAATAGTACTAACATGTTGTATTTATATTATAGGAAAAGTAGATTGTCAGGGAGAGTTGACACTGCCTAGGAAGAGTAAACTCTTACTAAAAGTATCAGTAAAAGTTGATTGAAAATAAACAACTTTTCCTAGAAAGAGTTAACTATGGCTGATGTGGTTTAGTAAAAGTTGATTCAGAGATGTTGCTATCCACAAGTAACTGCCGGCGCACATCTTCGTTTTGATCATCCCCGCCAGGCAGTCGCCATTACTCGTTTAGTGCAATAGTGACCAAGGATTCAGGTTAGGTTAGGTTAAACCATAGCTGATGGATAAATAAACCTATGGATAAAACAATAGCTGTGAGGACTGTTGCAACTTCACAATCACTTGGAAGTGGACAAGTATTTTTCAAATGCTCTTGAAACACTAAATGCAAATCCAAGAAGAGAGATGTGCTGTGCAACTCAAAGTGTCACAAATCTTTACCTCGCTGTAATAAATTATAAACTTTTTGATCTCTCTTTGTATTATAAAGGTTTGCTTTTTTATTTGTTTTTATTAGGTAATATGAAGTCTCCTTGCAAAAATTAAATTTTTACTAACTCGAAGCAGTAATAATGCACTTTGCCTAGGTATAGTCAACTCTGACAAGTAAATATTAATCAAAATTCATAACTTTTCGCTTTTAATAAACTTTTACAGAAAAGACCAGTAAACACTGGAAAAGACCAGTCAAATCTTACTGGAGAATCTACTTTTCCTGTAACATATACAAATTAAAAATCTGTACTCGTCCTTAGCCACAATCTAATTAATTTAAAATAACAACTTGAAGGTTTCTACAATCAGGTTTTTAGATTACATTTTATAAAGTACTCGATACAATCAAGACTTATTTACTGTACGCAATTAATCACCGCCATCCACCAAAATGTACTTCCAATTTGTTTATCGTCCACTATTGCACCAATCGAGCGTAAGTAATTAAAAGGAGTTATTAAACGTCAAAATGGACGAATACAAATACAGTGCTCTAAATAATTTGCATTTAGTATTAAACTTACTCTTATTATTACAAGACCTGACCTTTTCCTTAACGACTTTTCCCCAATAAATCAGTGAAATTATATTTCTGTCAAAAACACCTGTCCAGCGAACGTCCACATCCGTGTTTTACTCTGCAGAAGAGACGGTTTTTAAAACAGTCGACCTTGTTTTAGGTTGTCTACGGATTTCGTCGAACATCTGGTCAGATATTAGGATGGTTCGTCTTTATCTCGTAACTTGATCTGGAAATTTGAAATATTGCCAATCTTTGGAGTTAGATTTAATCCCACGTCGTCGCCTCGCCATAAATAGCCTTCTTAGGATATCTGAGTCGCCGGGTTTCTGTATCCGTAGTATCCGGCGGACATTGTCGTATTTCGTACTAGTTTTGGTCACGCAACTCGTTATTTAGGTAGCTGTAGGTGGTAAAGTGGTCCTGAACGAGCTTTTGATGGCGCCAAACAATTTATGTTGTTTATAAATATACTTTTTACAATATTTATGAATTTTAACTTGTAATCAATATAAAAAAATAATCTATATGTATATAAGCGAAATACCACTCACTCACTCACTCACTGACTCACTCATCACGATTTCTCAAAAACTACTGAACGGAGTGAAATTAAATTTGGTATGTAGCTTCCTCTAGGAAGATGCTCACTAAGAAAGAGTTTGAACAAATTCGAAATTTTAGGGGGGGGGGGGATCAAAGTTATTAAAAAACGATTTCTTCAAAACTACCCAACGGATTGGAATGAAATTTCGTACGTAGCTTCCTCTGGGGCCATAAGTGTTCACTAAAAAAGGGTTTTAAAAAATTGGAAATTTTAGGGTGGTTTGGGGGGTGAAAATTACTAAATCACGATTTCTTCAAAATTACCGAACAGATTGGAATGAAATTTGGTATGTAGCTTCCTCTAGGGCCATAGGTGCTCACTGAGAAAGGGTATGAAAAAATTCTAAATTTTAGGAGGGGTTTAGGGGGATCAAAGTTACTAAAATCATAATTTCAGATCTTTTATTATTATGACAATAGTTCTTTTATTATTTAAGATCTATATATATAAAAGCAAAATACCACTCACTGACTGAACACTTAAAAATAATACAATTACGTTAAAAAGACTGAAAATACCAACCACCACCGGCAACGCCGTACGGGTCAACTAGTTAGTAATAAACGTAAGAGTGGTTAGTCTGTACATGCCACTATAACTCCGCGTACTATAACCTACCCGCGCAATCCTAGTGGGGTTATATGGTAATTTAGCCTTCCAACCTCCATGGATGAAGAAGGTTTCGGTTTTTGTTGTGGAGTTATAGCGGCACGTACGGACAAATCACTCTTACGTTTACTATGCATTGATGTTAACGTGGGTTGTCCGTGCGTGCCGTTGTAACTATACAATCCACAACTACAGGTCCAAAACACAGCCTTCTTATGAACTTCTTATGATTAAGTTGATACAATAGTTGGGAATCAAGTGCTAAAGAGGTCGAGACAGGCCAGAATGTACCTGAATGTTCTAAAAGCTTCTATAATGTTCCCGTAATGTTCTAGAATATCCAGGAATGTTGCAGACAGAATGGTATAGAATGTTCCAGAATCTTCCAGGCGGTACTAGAATGTTGCAGACGGTTCTGGAAGATTAAAGGGACTTCCTTTCTTGAACTTTCGAGAACATTATATAATTTTCTAGAAAGTGGAAACGAGCTAAGAAGCTAGAGAACTAAAACTTAAGACACAATACTCTTAAGTTATATACTGGAGAAAAAACTTGTTAGTTGAAAATATTTTATGTTTAATGCATGTATAAGACGTGAAATGCACTTCAAACCAACTGGCGAAAGTCTTGTTTTTGGGGCTGAACATGTATGTAAGCCTAAATGGGGGAAAACTCATTGATTTATACGAAACTCACTTAAGTGTTTGGAACAGGGAACTCTCCATATCTACCCAATATTTCGTGCATGCATTTATTCATATCTGCGAAAAAACTGCCTGTGCCTTCCTTCTATGTAGCCCAGTTAATGAAGGTTTTTTGTCGCAACTAATTAGGGGAAAGCTGAATTTTTTATATGTGATAGACCCTTATGAGACATGTATTTTCTCAAAAGTCTCAAAAGAGACATGTATTTTTACATGAGCCTACTTAAGACTGATAGGTGGGTGGGTGGGAGGTCTGTGATGCTGTCATATAAAATATATTTTGTAATCCTTTTTTTTGCCAATCCTGAACAGGCGGCGGTTCCTAGGTGGTGGTATTCGAAATAAAATTTGTTTGTTCTCTTATGCAATGTGTTTTGTTTTTGAAAAAGCATACTAAGTAAAAATTAAACTATAAATAGCTAAAATACAAGTATTAAACTTCCAACACATTTGTTATTTAAATTATTTGATTTACAGGGATAACCAATAAATTATATATATAAACATGAAATAAAAAACTCACCTAATATACTTACAATCTAAACCTAAACTTACAATACATAATATACAAACAGTATATAAGCACACCCATTTACTAAAATAATATTGCAACATCCATTGTACATATATATCCATGCGAAGCGGTTATAAAACCTGCGATGGACCACTGGAGCGGCGTACAAGCGCTATCTTTGATGACGTCATAAGAGCAAGCGATAAATTTAAAGAAGTAATTATCCAAATCATATTAATGCTAAAGATACATACTACAACTTTTATTTAAACCATTTTTGTGTATTTTAAATAATTAAAAAATATAGTTAATAAAGTAAATTTATATGCTTTGAGAAACCATTGTTTTGGTGTTTGTTGTTCAATAGCTCCCTTAATATTAACTTAAGTTAAACAAAAAATTTATAAGAACAAAATATGCTTAATATGTATTAAGGAACACATTTCCAAAATATTAATTCGCTACTACGAGTATTAACGAACTTGTAAGCAATCTAGTGAAATTCTGCATTTGTACTCTTCAAAGGGGGGTGGAGGGGGAAGCACAAGGGGGAAAGGCGGGGACTTTTGAGAAAATACATGTCTCATAAGGGTCTATCACATATAAAAAATTCAGCTTTCCCCTAATTAGTTACTACAAATGGCGATTTTTGGTCTTTATTGACTGGGCTAATGGGTGATCATTTTGGCGTAGGCGTTACTGGTAGCTCGACTACTAAAGACTATAAGAGACTTTGCAAGAGTAACCTTTATTACTTTTCATGCGAATTTCAATAGGAATGATTAACTTTTGCAGTTACTCTTATGGTGAGACTGAAGGTCGGGAATTGTAAATGGGCACCGATTATGGTCCTCAGAAATCTTTTTTTTGTCATTAAAAATTTTATGATTTGCAATCTAAAAGAGTGTTTGCACTCTAACGGCCGCATTTTACGTCCGATTTTGTTCAAATTTTGTGCAAACGTCGGTTTTCTTCCATATTGCTAGGATGTGTACGTTAGCCAAAAATCCAACAACCGAAGCACGTTTTCGATGAAAGTAAATACATTTTTGAGATTTTTCACACTATAATGAAACTTTTAAGGGGTTTTATCTAAATAAATATATAGGAGATTATTATGCATATTTATTTTTTTCACGAACTTATAGCCCGTCTTGTTCATACAAATCTATCAAAACGTAAAATACTATAAAAGTACCCGGTTCAAATTGCACAGTCCATGGTCGTGGCCGCAACGTCGAGGTGCACACTCGCAAGTTTTTCCGCTGCGATTGCGTGGGCGCTGGTGCCTGAGCTGCAATCAAATTCTACTAATATATTTTGTACACGTAGGCAGCTATTCAGCGCCTTCGTGAGTAGACCAACTTTCCAAATAGTTCGTTGAAACCATAAAACATATAAACTTAATTTTGTACATTCGCTCAACTCACGTCAGCGGTTTAGCTGCGTGATCAAATGATTTAAAATCTGAAATGTAAAGCGACTTAAATAGTAAAATCTTTGTAAAATAAAAGACTACTAGTGGACCGGGCAATGCTTCGCTATTGCTTGATTTACCTAACCTAAAATTATATTCAGTTTTTGATCCAAATCAGTTGTTGATCAAAATCAGCTGTTGATCAAAATCTGCTGTTTTAAGCTTTTCATACGAACAGCTGTTTTTTGTGCCCCTGATAAAATCAAAAGAAATCTTTCTTCTTCTTCCTTAAGATTGACCTTCCATAAGATTAACATGGCAACTTTGAGGGCCACTGGGGCGAAGCCCTTAACATACATTGAGCTCATTTTAAGAGAAGCACAACTTCAGAGTGAGCTCTGTAAAATGACACCAAAAACATCAAAATCGGTTAAAAACTCTAGGAGGAGTTCTACTCACAAAATAACCCCTAGCAAATTAATTATGTAAAGATATATAGATTAGAGTATGGAACATTATTGTTAGCCCAGTCGGTATAGGTTACAACTACCAGTAATTTGCAATACGGCTGAATTTTTTTTTATAAGTACATTAAAGTATGTAGATTAACATAAAAAAAAGTTTACCAGTCTATCGATTTCCCAAAGTCGAAAAAAAATCGATTATCATTTTTCTTTTCGATTATACTTAATATTTCGAGCTGGGATGAAGATAGAGGAAAATAAAAAATACCACCGTGTAGGGGAGGTATTTTTCAACAAAAAAGGTCATATGTATTTATTTCATCCGAGGAATGGTTTGTCTGGAAAAAAATCGATAATGCAGGTATGTATTTTGCAGCAGGGGAAATCACTAAAAGGGAACATCTTATTCATATATGAAGCGTTGGCTCAGTCTAAATTGACCGAATTTTAATATATCGAATTGAAACTTGACATAGGAGTTAAAATATATATTTTAAACATTTATGCTGAGTCTCAGCGTGTTATCTTGAAAATTACAAGATACGATTACAAGATTACGATAGACTGGTAAACTTTTTTTTTATGTTAATCTACATACTTTAATGTACTTATAAAAAAAAAATTCAGCCGTATTGCAAATTACTGGTACTTTTGGTCTAAATTGACCTTTACCGACTGGCCTATGTATGCTTTCATAAATCTTCATACCGTTGTATCCGATCTTATTTGCGTATTTTGAATGTACTCTCAAGCTTGTGTTTTGCTGGAAATAATTAAATTATTTATGTAAATCAGTTATAATAATACACACATGACAGTAGGAATGTTATACATCAACAATTTAAACTATAGTTATTGTACCATACTTGGAAAATAGATGAAATAAAAGAAACCGTCTTTACTTTTCAGGATATCTAACCCTGACTGTTTTTATTTTCCAGATTGCCTACTCCTCGAACTTATTAACGGGGAGTATAAAACCAACAGATCAAAATAAAAAATAATATTATTGGAAAACATCGCGTACACAGATTTGTTATGAATGATTTAGTTTTCCTTGGTTCGATCTAGTCTGCAATGGGTTATAATTTGTAAGGGACGTTTCTAGGATAAATTAAAATATTAGTAAAATCACCATTTAATCCTAAATTGAAAGAAACAAATAAATAGCCTATTCCCGTGAAATCATGACCCAACAAACATAAAGTATTTGTATATAGAATCTTAGGAGATAATTTTATTGGGAATTCAGGAAAATAAAATATATTTTATATTACATGAAGCTTTGATAGAAAGTCAAATTACCTACAGTTAAGACATTTAATTTGGTATTATTTCTTTTTAGCTTTCAAGGTCACAACCATTTAATAATTTACCACCAATATAATAAACTAACAATTCCATTTCATGTGCTTTATGTATATAAACATAAATCATGGTTGTTAAATCAAAGTGATATAAACTGTCCAACGCATGCTAAAATATTAAAGTGGCCAATTTAATTTAATTTGAGTTAAAACAGCTATGCGAATTAATTTAGATATGGTTAATCATTCAAGTTTGTTGTTGAAGTTAAGATAGCCGCTAAACAATTAATGAATCAAATGAATTAATTGTTAGATAAAGACAGTTGAACTGAAATTTGTTTCGTTATTTTGTTTAAAAAACATAATTTTTCATTTTTATTCTGTTTTTAAAGCTATGTAAAATAGAATGTGAAAATACAATTATTTTTATTATTACTACCCACTAGATCCTGGAACATGTATTATTTCCACTTTTTATAAAATTACTAGCTGAATACCCGTGCTTCGCTACTGGGAATTTGTTTGTTGTATCACCATAGTTCATAATTAATTGTCATATTCGTTCGTCTATTATTTTACGAAAGTGAATTATAACATTTATATTTAATTACTTTGGTATTTATTGCTCACTGGCTGCCCGTCAATCGTCTTAATCATGGTATGTGTGCTAAATAAATTAATTAAATAAAAACAAATACAAAATTCAGAGTGAAGATCGTCTTATTTTTCAACCGCTAAATCTACAGACTGCTAAATCACAGTCTTAGCTGGATGTTTGCAGATCAATCAGATACGTCTTTAATATGCGAATGCATAGATCTTAAAATTAATAAGTGCCAAATTTCCGCTCTCTACCTTTAAGGAAAGAATACCAGTTAGTATTGATTGTTTTTAGGGTTAGTTATTACATTTTCAACCCTTAGTAGCACGTAATGAAATATACAACTGGTTTACTTTTTAGTGTGTATCGTTTAAGAAATAAATGTACAAAATTTCAGCTCTCTAGTTTTAAGGAATGTGTGAATATTAATATTTTTTGTTTTTAGGGGTTGTTAACACATGTTCACTCCTAGCAGCAAGTAACAAAATGTAAAACTCATTTATTTTTCATATGTGTTTTGTAAGAAATATATGTACAAAATTTCAACTTTAAGGAAAGTAAACAAACAACATATATTGTTTTAGGGGATGTTTCAACCCTTAAAAGGCAAATATTTTAAAATCCTATCTTATTGCGCCTCTAGTGCCTATGAGCAATATGTTTACCCAATTTCAAGTTCCTAGGTGGTATGGTTTTTGAGAAACTGTGATCAGTCAAAACTACCTCTAAACCCCCAAAACTACCCCTAAAATTATGAATATCAAAATGAAATTTTTTTAGTTTTTCTATTTACATCACAAAGTATACACATGCCAAATTTCATCTCTCTAATTTCATGGGAAGTCGGAGAATTAGTGATGATGAGTGAGTGAGGGCTTTGCCTTTTATATATATAGATACCATAAATCTAACGAAACATTTTAAAAACACCTAGAAATCAACTCCTATAAAAGCGAGTGTACGTACGAGTGTACGTGGAGTAACATAAAGAAAAAATAAATATTTTTTTAACTTAATAATATAACAGGTGATTTCACCCATCATATGTAATACGCAAACAAAACCTAGCGTAGATTATACTTTGGGGTTATGTTTACAACTTCAATCAATAATATAGCCTATAATATTAATAACTTGTAAATCATTTGATCCATCAATATGAAATAAAAGGCAATTAAAAGATAATATTTGTACATTTCTTTAAATGTATATAATAATATACATAAACACAAAATCTTAACAAGTATTACTACAGTTTTATAGTCCTTATAATTGTATACATTTACCGAGTTAAAATCCCCGTCTGCCTAGATAAAGTGTGTTGCTTAAATAGTATTTTGTGTAAATGATGTATTTCTGATGTGTATCTAATTAATCCGCCTGTGATTTTTCACGGGGATTTACTAGTGAAATATATAAATTAAACTTGTAAATATATGGATGCACAATATAATATATACCTGTTTTCTCCTAACTTGTAGCCTATTGCTTGGAAGATAATTATGTGATACAGTTTATAAATTAAACACAAAACGTAAGCGTCTTATGTTTGCCTTAGTTACTTTTAAAAAATAAATTGTTTCTAAGATTTTATAGTTTATAGCAACCACGTTTGCAAATTTAGTCTTCTGTTTTTATAAAAATGTATAATCTAAGGATATTTTTTGTAATGAATAGTAGTATTAGTTGCTTCTTTGTATACATTTTTATTCGCAAGTGACTTTTAATTTGTTGCCAAACTTGTTCCTTTCAATTTTTGTTTTTACCTTAGCGGCTCGGGAGATAATAGTCTATAGAACGCGGAAGTGAGTTTATATTTAATTCGGTTATGTAGTTTATTCTGAGTTTTGTATTTTAAAATATTAAAAATGTTGCTGTCGCAGTGTAGAACAAATATATACACTCAAAGTACATGTACGATATTTCGTCTCAAAGTTTTTAATTGGTTCCCGCATTTTATTCGCCTAACAACTATTCCACTAGAACTACCGTATGTTTTAGTTTTATAACTATTATGACATGGTAAGAGTCACCACTGAACTTTGAATAGCGACTACTTCAGGGAGTGTTGTTACTGCGCAGGACTACATTTACATCAACTGTTCCAGTTTGCCCGCATAAATATTCATGCGCGCTGTACATCGGACTGAAACCCGCGCCATTATATAATCCCCTGCGGGGTAGGTTTCTATCGAGTAATAATTATAGATTGATTTTACCGTTCATCTAGTTGCATAAATAGCACAATAGGTTGTGCACAATCTCTCGATGTTTTAAATAGGTGTTGTCGAAGAAGTGTTACATTCTGTTTTGCGATGTAAATTTGACGTTGCGTCAACTACTGTCAGCCGTGGAATTGGACATTATCTTTGTTTTTAACATAAAAAGAAAATAGTTTTATGTGAAAACTTCTTTAAGGACTTTTTGATGAAACGCTTTAAGTGAGACTCTTTTTTGACTTCGTCTTCGTCGCAGAGTTCTTCTTCGTTGGTTTACACTCGTACTAATATAAAGCAGAAGTTTAATATAACAGCTGATCGTAAAAGAAGAAGAATTCGACGAAATAAAATAGGCAGTGGTAAATTCATAGGCTTAGGCTGGTATTCAGAGCCGTTTCTTAAGGAAGCCTTAAAGCTTCCTCATGTAAGAAAACCCTAAGGTTGAATCATACCTTAAAGAGGCCTTACAAAATAATAGTTTTTAATTCATAGACGTTTATTTAAGGTGGCCTTAGATGAGACTACATAAGGAGACCTAAAGTGTAGAAGACACCTGAACCAATTTTACAAAAGTAAATACCTCTAGAACGAATATTGCATTAACTATAAATGAAGCTATCCTTGTGTAATTTAACTTGTTAAAGCATTTAAAATGCATTAATTTAGTTTATTTATGAACTTAAACAGAAATCGTTCATAACATTCATGGTTTCTTATTTTATTATTGTTGGCACTTACGTCCAACAGTTGGCACAAGTTAGCAGCTACAAAAAAAATCAGCTGCTAAATTAACTGGCTATTTTATACAAACTGTTTTATATTGGGCTATAAGCCTAAAATCTTCTCACTCCCTCTAATCTAAACAAACTAACAATTAGATCAATTATGAAATTGTTACAAGCCTACTTTATGCGTAGCTAAGTATTTACTTTTAACTATTGCAATATTTAAATGACATTGATAAACTAATAAAATAGCCTTTACTGAATTTAAATTTACTCTGATTGTCACTCCAACTGAATATTTTTGCAGTACAAGTGTACGTTTTGATTATGTGCATTCTGATCGCTTTCATTATTTCTATTAATCAGATATCATTATTAACTGTATGATTAAAATAAAATATGTACTGTCACATTTATTTGAACCGTCAGGCCTATCCGAAACAAACTCAATCTATTAAATTGTTTTCTCAATTAATTTTGTTCAGTAGCCTACGGCAATACCTACTACAGTAATTATAAAAAAATATGCAACAGACTAGTTATGTTTTCCTAAAAATTTTTCATGGCATAAAAACACAATGCTATCAATATTGTATGAATATGGGATATTGGTAATTCTATTTTATTATAATTTATCTGCTAGGCCTACCAATAGGGCAATAACATGTTTTACTACATCCTTTGAAAGTCGGTAACTCATTTCAAATTGCCGTTTAAATATTTTTCGAAAGGATTATCATAATCCCGAATATACCGTTTAGGGATCCTTTCATTATCACATGCAAAATCAATAAATTCAAAACAGTCTTCATAATTAGCGATTTCTTGTGTCATTAGAATCACTTATAAACTCGCTAAATTTCCCCAAAGGTACGTTGGTAGCTACCTTGAGAAAATTACGAATTCGAAAGTACCTTTAGGCTTGCTTAATGAAAAGGTAACTCTGAAAAGAAAGTCTTAAGGCTGAGTTAAAATCTATACTTAAGGTTTAAGGTTTGACTCTGCATTCAAAAATCATATCTTAAGGTCTCCTAAACTCTTCCTTTCCTTAAGGCTATCTTAAGAAACGACTATAAATACCAGCCTTTTAAACTCAATAGCTTTATGGGTTTAGTCACGTCGTGCTATAAATGAAATGGACATTGTGCTTCTTCATTTTGTAAGTTGTGTTAAATAAGTGTACTTGGTGATACCACTAAAATGGATATTGTTCTTTCTTATTTGTTTTTAATGTATAAATTTCCTAACTCTGTTGCTAAGGTAATGCAAGTAAATGCATTAAAGAAACGTGTGTTAGTTCAGTATAGGCTTAAGTACCGCGCGCCACCAGTCTCGCCTAGGCAAAAGTAGCCATACAACAGATGAATTTGTAAAATGTACATGTGCATACATTAAACTAACATACCAACAAAACCTTTCCAATGCGCTTCAAGTCATGAAATAAACATTGGAATTATTCATAATATAGATAAAACGGTAAGTGCTTGATCGGTTTCTTTAGGAGCATCGGTTATGTATGAGTTCTGTTAGATAAAGACCGTTTTGTGCCTCGGGAACAAAAGTTGATACCACACACGAAG
>JAGFPH010003404.1:8730-35843 GCA_018207615.1 Philaenus spumarius | reverse complement strand
TGATCCGAATCAGCTGTTTTATCTCCTATAGGGCTGGGAGTGAACCCCCGAAGGTTCACACTACAGTGGTAGTTCTGGGACTGCCCTCTACATGTCAACAAACGAACACGATGTTTTAAACCATGCCCTTTACCTTTCCACATTTCTAATCTCAATGGATTTTGTCCAGCTTTATTTCATATTAGAGACAGGTCACTATAAAATAATCAGTAACAAATAAATTCAACGGTTATAATACAGATTTCGTTGTTACATTATTTTTATACAGGTAAAATCAAAACCTATTCAGGACCGCCACCAAACGTCCAGATGTCAAAACACGTAAATATTTTAGTAAATCTAGATTAGTCGTCCGAATCGTATCTTTAAATTGACGCAATTACACATTTCTCTCTGTTATTAAGCCGTTTCGAATTCCAAGGACTGTTGGTTTTCGAAAATTGGATAATGGCCGAAAAATGGGGAGAACTCAAAAGGAGATCACTTGAGGAAATAATTAGTATAATTATTGCGAGTATCGCCACTGGGCCAAATGTTGCCTAATGACAGACGGCATTAAATTGGTCTCAAGGACATCACACAAATTTTAGTAAATTTTCACCGTCTAATGAGCTTAGAGATACTTCTCTGTTTTAAATTGGATAGTTGATTGTAATGATGATTGAATTGATTGTTACAAGATGAGTGAGTACTTTAACGTTTAGGTTATAAAATAATATATTATATCCATAATTAATGTAGGAAAAGACATTATTCTTGTAACAAACCAAATAAAGGTTGAGTCTGCTTATTTTGCATAATATGGAACTATTAAATATGTATTGTATTGTGTACAGTTTGTTACCAAAGTATTTGTAACAACAGAGTCTGTTTTTGTCCGGAACATGCTCGCAATATTTTGAATGCAAATAAACTATATTCGTCCGTATAATTAATTTTATTTTGTTGAGTTATGTTTAAATGTTTTATATATCTTTTCCACCAACTACTGCTTTAAGGGGTATTTTCTGCTTCATTTATAGGGCAGAAAAATCAACTTACCATACGAGGGCGGAAAAGTCTCCATATAAAAAAAAAGCATTGAGTTTACTTTGTTGGAGGGCCGTAATTAGTGTATTTCGCATCACCAAGAGCCGAAAGTGCGGTTTTGCTGGCCTGAGATCGTGTCTTAAAAACGTTTGAGGGCAATGCAAAACCCTTTCGGCAGATGTGAAAACGCTATTTTTCGCCATACTGCACTATGTAGACTTAGAGAAAATAAGTTATTTAAACCATATTTATTTGAAAATATACGTGTTTATACAAACTATTGGGACATAAGACAGGTTTGTACGGTACCTAATTTAGTACTATATTTATTTTATGTTGTTATATAAATAAGTGTTAAATGTACAATTATGATTATTTGAAAAAACACGTCTTCCATTGGATTGCATATATAAACAATAACAATCTTTTCATTTACTTCACGAGACATCAAATTCTCTTAATCCGACCATTTAAACAAAAAATAAACATATTCTACATTACATCTAACCTTTGATTTATCGGGTAACAAATCTTCGCCAATTTGCTCAGCTTTCCCCTTCAATGAGGCAGGAATGTTTATTTTACTAGTTAATGTTTAAAATTAATAATAAAACAACAAAACTAATCATAAAAAACTACTTAGGCTGGTATAATTCAACGGTAACTTCACACAGTACTTCAAGAACTGACCAACAAACAAAACATCAACAACATTAAAATCGTTAAATAATAACAATAAAATAATCAGCTGTTTTCACGGTTATATTTACCACTTACCACATATTAATGTTTTGATTTGATTTTGATTAATTTTTATTGCTTCTTATCAACAAACATAATATAAATGAATTTTTACAAATAATAGACTATTAGTCTAAACATTAAAAAAAATAAACAAAAAAATAAAATTCTACAAGTAAATAAGAAACAATAAATGAAACCCCGAGGTAATAAAACCTGTCTGGGGTGGTTTGTTAAAACAATATATGTACACACACAAACCACAATCCAAAGATAAAGTTGAGGTGCTCAGTCGACCGATTTCCCAATGAATATAACAATGAATTATTTACAATAAAATCTACAATCAAAAATATGACTTCAAGTCTTTTTATAAACAATGCATACTTATTTATAAATTAACTTAATAACTTCTAACTTAACAAATATTTCCCTGTACGTTATCGTGGATAAACACTATACTCAAGCACTCAGCATACACACTTGCAAGGATACAATACCCGGATATAACACCAAAATGTAAGATTCAGAATAGTACATTAAAATAAGATTGTACATCTTCAAGCTCGAGCAAAATATTACGCAGCAAACCGGAGAACTTATGTCTGTTTGAACATGATTTAATATTTTCTGGCATACAATTAAATAATTTAGGTGCTAGACATGCATAAGATTTCATATAAATTGTAAAATTTGGTTTAGGTACAAAAACATTTGACCTATTCCGCAATGTCAAAGCTCTTGGCCCTAAAGTGCCTTCACTATCCCCGCTTATGTCAAAAAAGGTTCTCAACACTTTATAGATAAAAAGGTTTAATAATGTATCGATTGAGTTTGTTTGAATGCACAGCTGTTTTACTTAACGGCCCTAGGGAGTTGTAAAATTTTGCAGGCCTAGGGCAGCAAATCGTAACTTTCGGCCCGAATATTATGTTGCAATGTAGTAAGGTGAAAAGTATACTTATTGCGTTTTACATGCTTTTCACCCTCAAATCATATGTTAGTAAAACAGCTGCTGCAACAACAATGAACTTCCGCGACTCTGTGTAAATTGTTTTCTGTAAATATGAATGGCCATGTTTTAATAAAGTTTCTTCCGTTGTAAAAAGCAAATCGTTTACCGAGGAAAAATTTAGCCGGAGGAAAAATGTTGTGTGTCTAACGGGAAGAAAGTATCTTTAGTCGGCCACAAGAAAATTACCGCCCTCTCTGTGCTCTTGCTTAACTTTTCCTCTGTGGGCGACAAAGTGCTACTTTCATCCCTCATGACACAAATAACTATTAGTTCTGTGAACAGTAGACCTCGCTCGTTGAAATAACAAACGTGGTTTTGACCTTAGGTTAAAAATAGTGTGCCAGTAAAGAAGTAAGCAGAATATTTAGCCAGTGAAACATTATTTTGCAATTCCCGCGATTCCGGGTTTCTAGTTCTCGTTTTTTCTTTTCTTGAGCTTTAACTGCTTAAGATTTTCTTTTAGGGGGCATTGTGTTTTATTTAGGTTAATCATGCGTGAGGTAGCTAAAAATATCGCGTTATTGAGGGAAAACATAAAATTAAATATTTACATACTTAAATAACTAAAACTTAACAATGTATTTACAGTTCCACATCATTCCAATATTAGAAATAATGAAAACAAACGATGTTAAAGCGTCGTGATAGTGATCTCAACCCATGTACCAACACTTCCCACGCTGTCCAACTGTAATTTTTTGTATGTCCTTTATCGCCGCAAAGTTTCATTTTTTCATCTCATTTCGTAACTCAAGTAAAGCTAAGTCAAATACTTTTATGAAATAATAATTTACAAGTATATAGTTCAACTCTTTGATTTATTCTCAACACTTTCTTATAATAGTATGTCATTTTTGTGCAAAGGATATATTCCTAAATTACTATTCAAAACAGGCCTAGTTTTGTTAACAGTCTTGTAGTAGGAACATAAAAACTGGTGTTTTCAAAATAAGAAATTTGAAATTGATAAACTATACGAAACTATTTAGAACTAAATTACGAAACTTTTTTACATTTATGAAAAAAAAATACAAAAACGTTTTTACTACTTTTTATGTAGGCTTGAAGTTGAACTTTTTCCTTCCGTTACTGAACATGCTTGTTTCTTGAGCTAATAACTTTGTTAATTTTATTTCAATCATTTTTTTACTGGCGCATATGAATTCTTCGAACTTTTATCTACAAAAAATCTATGTAACACTTTTGAATTGGTTTAGAATATACGTATAAAAACATGGTTAAAATACAAAAACTTGGACGATTTTTAACAAATTTGAAGTTGGCGGTCATTTTGTGGGCTTACCGTTAGAGGTACGGAAAAAATCAAGACTACAATTTTGTTTAGAATCAAATTTGCTATTATCAAAATGCTATTAGTTTTTAAATTCGACTTACTATTAAGCCACAAACTGGCTTTGCAAAAAAGCTTACACTGAGAGAAACGCTGCGGCCGCCATTTTTATTTTATTTAAGTGGTTAAATATGAAAAATGGAAAACCCGTATACATACATCGCTTGGCCTAGGAATAAGGAACATTCATGCAAACAATTATCACAATCGGTGAAGGCGTTTGGCCGTAATCGTGAGACAGACAGACACACTGACGAAATGCCGAACGGTCGAGCTAAGACGGAGACCTCGCTTCACTCGGTCAACTATTATGACCTCTATTGAGGAAATTGGTCGAATGTGCGGACTGAAGATGGACTATAGTGTTTCGAAACCACTGTAATCTTTACGAGTTAAGTAATATTCTACGAGGCAGTAAAAATAAGTACATACCTATAAATAAACATGTGTTCTAGTGGCTTTACAACATGAATGTAATATATATTTAAATTTTATTAAAACATTTTCTCAGAAGTCTAACACAAGTTCCATTACAGTTTGTTTTACAAAACAAGAAATTGTCAAAAACACGAAGAGTCCGATCGTCCATCCTTACTTCAGTGGTTTAACGCAACGTAGTCTCATTATCGGCAGATTTCGAAGTATCTCCTGACGTTGCACGTATTGTAAATTCAGAGCAGAATAATCGGCTAACGTAGAGCGCAAATTAGACCTAATCTGAATTAATTAAGAGTAAATGCACGTGTCCCGAGATCTTCTCTGCCCCACGGTTCACTTCAAGACGTATCCGCCTGTTTCTAATCATTGTCCGTGGCTGTAATAACATGAAGAGGCCCAAGGCACTTAATTGATATAGTAAGAACGTTTTCATCTTTCAAAACTAGGCTTGAACGTTGCTCTTAATGCCTGGAGTACTTCGTTAGTAGCGTATGATTTTATAATTAGTATTTTTTATTTTATTTTATTCTATTATTAATTGTAAACGTCTAAAGTTCCTTTATAAAATTAACAATCATGTTCAAATCTCTAGACCGGCTATTGTTTTAATAATTAACGGCCTCTTCGTCTAAGCCTCTCTCTCCATGCAATTTTATTCTTTACTAGGGGAAACACCTGCGAGCTCCGCACTCCAACCCCGTTGGAACCTTCTATACACAAATCATGTTATGTTTCTTTATAAAAAAAGGTGTAGGATTAATAATAAACCCAAAGCTAAGACGGTAAATAATGTTAAATGTTCAAATCAAATTATTTCGTATATTTTATAACAGCAGCTATAATAAGGGTTAAAAGAACCATTAAGGCTCAGGTCTACACTTTAATAAAAACCTAACCTTATAGTTAGAAATACAAAAGTTTGAAATTAGCTGTTAATGGAAATATTAGACCAAACAGCTGTTATCTGTTATTTTATTCAATTGGTTGTTATGGTAATAAAATGTAAATACATGTTTTGATTTATCAGCCTAGGCCTAACCTAAGAATTTTTCCGACTAAATTTACAAATATTGAAATAAAAAAACGTTTTTTATCGAAATAAATTATAGCCTATGTTACTCGGGGATAGTGTAGATTTTTATTAGTAAAACTACTTTTTCAATCGGTTCAGTAGTTGCAGAGATTATCCCCTACATACAAACAAACAAAATTTACTTTGTACCACTGTAAAGTAAATACATCAAATCACACATAGAGTATTCATTTTAGATTTTGATTAAGAAATAAATTTGTCCAAGGAGAACTTTTTAAAAATCTTATTCAGATACATATTACAAACAATATATTAAAATCTTCTCCAACAAAAGTCATTAGACATTTTTTTATAAACAAATTAAGTTGCAAAAATTAAGTTGTAAAAAATTAATTAAAATATTTACTTTAGAAAAAATGACTTCATGATTTAATAATTATATACGGTATATTATATTGTGGTATACGTATGAGTACATTGTAAACATTCATTTTTAGTATTCATAATAATTAGTTAAGGATTATTTCATACTACATTAATAATCGTTGACTTAATTTTGATATAAAAATAAGGTTATTTTCCCAATTTAAAAGAAAGGTGTTTTGTTGGAAAAAAATTTCTAATATTTTTAATGTTACACTACTTAAAAATGGATAATTTTCTGAGAGTCGAGGAGAGTGTATGAGTCATTGTCACGCGGCTCTTTTATCTTGCCTAGTTCAAATTTATATTTAGACGAAATTGTATATTTATCTGGGTGTCAAAACCATCCTTACACTTATTGTTGCTCGATGAAGTATATGTATGTAGCTAGCTGACCCATGCAAATATTTCGCAAGTTAGCACTAGGCCTACACTTACCTGATTTAACACGTTGATTTAATTCTGTTAATTAGTTTTATTTATTTACGTTGGTTTATAAATAACAGTTTATAAAAATGTTAACGCTTTATGTTGCTTTAATTTAATTTATTTGCGTGATAGATAACACTTGGATATTATAATGTAAACAATCTAACAGCTGTCGTTTTAGTTAAACAGTTTGTTAATAGATGGCGCCTTTCATTAGGAATCATATAAAATATATTATACAAGTTTTTTAAGTCAATTTTTGTAATGAAAACATAAATTTTAGCCTGTTTTTATCTATTTATTAATTTAATAATAAATGTTGATGAAGAATTAGGCGTAAGGGAGATATTGCTTAGCGACAAAAACAATTTCATATTCCAAATATAATAACAATTTTGTATATTCTTTATAAATAATTAATACTCTAGTTCCAAAATAAATATTTTCTTTTGTTCAACATAAATTATCAATTTACTTTCCATTACAATTTTTAAATTACATTGAATTATATAAATGCAATTATACTAGTATAGGCCATATTCGAGCTATTTTGGTATACAATTATTTTTGTTAGGTCTCCTCAATTACATTCTAATAATTTATAATTTTTTTTTAAATTTCCCTTGCTTAAGATTCTTTGCAATAGTATTTGTATAACAGGTCGGATATTGGATGAGCCATTTTTAATTTTTTCTACCAATATTATTGATTGTTATTAAATTATCTCAATTTGTGTCTAATAATTATTTCTATTGAAATTTCTGTAAATTTTCCTTTTGTATTACTTTTATAAAGACAAATTTCCAAAATATCGGCCATATTGGATCAGCCATTTCAATAATTGACATAAAATTAGGATTCAGAAACTTAAAAACAAGTATGTATACATTTTGGAATTCTTTTTCATAATTCGCTAAAATGTTTTAATTTGTTTAAAAAATATTCTTTTTGTTATTGTTTAAATAATTAACAAACCATTTTTAACCAAAACCAACTGGAGGACTTTTTACATGAGGCCATTTATAAACGAAATCAAAAGAGTGTGAACAAATATAAACGGAACAGATTTATTTCCAAACAATGCATGTTTTTTAGCTACATTGAATCCTCTAATAGGTTATGTTAACAATCAAAAATATTACTTATGTCGTATGAATTTTTTTAATGCTTATAATTTATAGTACAGGATCAGACGTATATGTGGCTTACCTTGCATATATGACTACATTAATAAAGAAATATGGGGTAAATATCGAGTGGTACAAAATATCGAGTGGTACAAAATATCGAGTGGTACAAAATATCGAGTGGTACAAAATATCGAGTGGTACAAAACCGTAAAGTGAGTTTCGTGAAATAAAGTTTTTTTTTTTTTAATAGTACCCTCAAAACCTACTTATTCGTAATATTAAATCCTACATAATACAAATATAATTTTCCAGATCTTTGATTGTTTACTATTTTGAAACGAAACAAGATACCAAGATCAGTTTCTCTTTAATAATCTTTACAACCATTGCATGACCTATCTTTACATTTCAAATTGTTAATGCCCCCCCCCCCCCTCAGAAAGAAATCAAAAACGTTCAGATATGTAAACATATTTTGTCCTGTTATGCAAGACAAGATATATACAAAGTTTTGTTAAGTTATTTATAGAATAAAAAATAATGAAGGTGGACTTTATGAACACTCCGTATAAGACGGTAGGTCAGTAGCGTATATGAAGATGTTTGACAGTTTTCATTGGTACGATATTCATCTTTTGTATTGTGGTGGTGCTCTGATCATTAATGTTCACATTAATACTTATTGTTTATGCATTACATAAATACATCACTATTTATATTTATAAATTGTGTAGTTATTAAAATGTGATCGCTTTTCAAAATTATTATAACGTCTAATTTTTTGCGTTTCCTGACTATTTACAGTCTTGTGATGAGTTATTGTTTTATGTCATGATTTTACTACGGTGAAACAAAAATTATTTGTTTCCATTGAAAGTTAGAACTGAGTAAATCAGTTTTGATCTGTCAAGAGAGAAAGTAAAACAGAAAATCGAAACTTTAACCGATAACAATATAAACCGGAATATCATCATTTTACCAAAAATTTCTTGCAATACATTCCCTAAATTATTTAAATTAATTATTATAATTACAATAATTATAACGCTTACTAAAATAAGAATTTTAATGCTTAAGATTTATATTCCTAAATAAAATAAAGTTAAAGTGGGTAGAAGAAGCAACGTATCTGGGCCAAATAATTTCTTTTCATAGTAGTTGCAAAAAGGAAACTAATAGAAGAATTATTTTATTTAAGAAAGAAGCCAACAGGTTGAACGTTACACAGAGAGCTATGGAACGCACCATGCTGGGTCTATCGTTGCGGGATAGAATCAGAAATGCTGAAATATGTAAAAGAACGCATTTAGAAAATATCACCCCAATGGCGAAACGTCTTGAAAGGAATTGAGATGACCTGAACATATAACGAGAATGGATGATGGAAGATGAACAAAAATGTGTTCCAACTGGCAACCACTGGGTAATAAGAGACATAGGGGTAGGCAACCCTCGAGATGGCGGGAAGAGCTGGTGAGTCAAGTAGGACCGCAATGGCAGAATATTGCCAGCAACAAGCAGACGTGGAAAAGTGTGGGAGACGTCTTCGCCCAGAAATGGGTCTAGTTTCATAGTACTCGTTGCATTGTTTATTTGAATTGTTTAGTAATGTAGTAATCATTAGTTGCAATGCATTTTTTGTTCTTTAATTGTCGTGGTTTTGGTTTGTATAATTATTTACTGTACAGAAAATTGTACAAATAGGAAACTAAATAAAGGCATTATTGTATTATTACAATTACAATCTCCCTTTGAACTGTCTTTTAAGGTCAGTCTAGAATCTGCAAGCCGTTGTCCATTTTATGGGTTGGATCACATCCAATAGGCATGTCCGACTATCTGACAAAGAGCCAGTTCTTTTAGTTCTTTGAAAAGAGGCCGAATTTAACGCCTACTAAAATTATAATTTTAAAGCTTTATAAAGTTGTAACCATGGTGATTTATATTGGCAGTATGCTTACTTATGATTGCTTTAAGTTTCTAATTTTATTTGTTTGTTATATTCATTATTTTTCTCTTCCATTAACGTATCCATTTCGGTGCAGTTATTTATTGATACATAATAATTTGTGGGGTATTGTGTATTTATAAGGAAAATCTGTTTAATGTGTCTTAGCAAACATTTTAGGCTGATTTACTAAGACAATTGTTGGTCGATGGTAAAAGCATTTGAATTTAAGAATCAAGTGCAGGAAATATGAACAATGTTGATAAAATTTTAAAGACTTTTATGAAGAGAAATCGCTTCTATTTATTACGATTTCATATTAAATTTGCTATATTTAGTAATGCACTAATTCTATACAAATCTAGGGTTCATATTTCAGTTTACAACTATTACTAGATTGTTTTATTGCATCTAAGGCACAATAAATTTAAATTTAAATTCTAAGGCAGTAGGATTTAAATTGCAAACTAGTATGAATCAATAGTTTGATTTTACTGTCGTAAATACAACCTATTGCACCTTTTATTGGTTAATTCAATAAACTATACAGGTAGATATAGGAAAACTAAAACTATTTTAATGTAATCTAAAATATGTATTCTTCCGACTTAATTGGTTAAAATGTATACTATGCTATTTAGTGGAACCAATTGTCATTGTTACAAACAGCCTATTAAAAATGTGTTTTAGAGTAAATTTACAAATATAATTCCATTAGAAACAATTTTTTAATTTCAAGTTAGATGGTTTAACATTGAAACTAATTCATTTTAATAAAATTCTTAACGTGTTGTAACATCTGTAAAAATTAAACAATTTAGAATAAACAATAGTTTTTCTGTTCTATTTCTACAAAACATGGAAATCTGATTCTACTACTACTACAAAATGTAGAAACCTTTGTCTCTTATGTACCTCTACGAAACGTAGAAATCATTTTGTAATATTTCTACAAAACGTAGAAAGCTTTTTACTGATTATTTAAATGATTGTCTAAAAGAGTATGTTAGTTAAAAAAGATGGCTGATATAAATGTGGTAGATTAGTTATTGTATCGATATCATAAAAAAACACCAGCTATATATACCAGCTATAGCTATATATTGTATATATATATATATATATATATATATATATATATATATATATAACTAGCTGGCCCGACCCGGCTTTGCACGAATAGACAAATCAAAGTTAAATGTATATTACCAAAAAATATATTATATCAATAAATATATTATACTATGCATTTCTTATGGGGATTTTTAGTAGCTTTGACCCCCCAAAACCCAGTAAAATTTCGAATTTTTTTAAAACCTTTCTTAGCGATCACCTAGGGCCCTAGAGGAAGCTACATACCAAATTTCATTCTAATCCGTTCGGTGGTTTTTTTTAGTAACTTTGACACCCCCCAAACCCTCCTAAAATTTCGAATTTAAAAAAAAAATTTTTTTTGTGATGACCTATGGCCCTAAAGGAAGCTACATACCAAATTTAATTCTAATCCGTTCTGTGGTTTTTTTAGTAACTTTGACACCCCCAAACCCCCTAAAATTTAGATTTGTTTGAAAAACTTTCTTAGCTAGCACCTTTGGCCCTAGAGGAAGCTATATGCCAAGTTTCATTCCAATCCGTTCAGGAGCTTTGGAGAAATCGTGATTTAGTAACGTTGACACCCCCAAACCCCTCCTAAAATTTCGAATTTTTTGGAAAACCTTTCTTAGTGAGCACCTATGGCCCTAGAGGAAGCTACATACCGAATTTCATTTTAATCCGTTCGGTAGTTTTGGAGAAATCGTGATTTAGTAACTTTGATCCCACCGAAATTACCCCTAAAATTTCATTTTTTTTAAAAAAAACCTTTCTTAGCGAGTACCTATGGCCCTAGAGGAAGCTGCATACCGAATTTCATTTTAATCCGTTTGGTAGTTTTTGAGAAATCGTGATGAGCCAGTGAGTGGTATTTGGCTTTTATATATATAGATGATTCACATCACATCCGATAGATTTTTGGGTAAACATTTTGAGCAAGTAGATGAAATCTTTTACAACATTCATATGAAGAATCTTATAAAAGTATTTTAAATAGTTTTTCATGTACAGCTGTAAATCCATTTACTTTCTTGTGAAAAGTATGGTATTATATGCTACTGTTTCGAAATGGTGGCAGAAAACATTTAAGATGGAAGGGTTTACAACTTTTTACGCACCTATTAGTCATTTGATGGAAATTTTCCAAATGACAGAATATCGAAGAACATTGAGAAAGTACGCTGCACAACCATATTCTAAAAATTGTAATTTATTCAAACAAATTTCAATGTAGATTGAAAGTGTCTGTCTGTGTATTTATTTGAACATAAATGTAGGCTATTTTCGAAGATCATATTGTTATTCACACAATACAAAAACCTAACAACACATTTATAAATCTTTTGTCCGTCTGTCTGTTTGTTTGGTCGGGCTAATCTCCGGAATGGCTGAACCATTTTGACGAAACTTTCATTAACATATAGAGGACTGTTCAGAGAATATTTTAGGCTTCTTTTTATTTAGAAAAAAAAAAATTCCTGTAAACAAATTTAAAAAATGTAAACATTATGGAAAAATCAGGGATTTGTGGACAAATATTTAAATAAAGGTCTACTTATAACACAAGATGAAGTAAATTGAGAACTTGTTTTCCAATAGGTCTAACTGGGTGCGTAGCTCAGATGGTAGATCAATCGATTAGCATGTGAGAGGTACCGGAATCTATGCCTGGCGCCTCCAAAACGTTTTCCCCCATTTTTGTTTTATGAACTTGTTATCACAAAATGTTATTGATGTATAATTTTTTACAAGATATTCTATTATAGTTTGAATTAATTATTATATTTGTATAACCTCACACCTTGACTAATTCTGAATCAGCTTTCAAATCATAATAAATATTACATTCTGCCAGTGCTTTATACACGAATAAACACGAATAAATTAATTACACAGCCATATTAAGATCAATTATAAAAAAATATATAATAATAATAACATTGTAATGTTTACTACATATTTCAATGCGTTGTTAGTAGCATTTTCTCCTTGTTTTTAGACGATTTTTCGAAAAAAATCAAATTAAGTTATAATTAATTGGTAAATGTACTTAAATTATTAAATGAAATGTATTTAGATTTACCATGTCAAATGTGTATTGTGTAATATATTTTGTAAGAAAATTTACTATCAAGTAAATGATTTACAATGTAATATAATAATATGTTCTGTATTACATAATATTTCAATGCATTTATACATATACAAATAAATAAACGGTATCAGTTAACTGACACAAACTTTCTCCCAACTTACTGTAGTCAAAATAATATTGTTTTTAGTCATTTTATTTACTACTTTTTAGAACAAAACAAAAAAATAATATTCTACCTACGTCAATTGTATAAAAAAATTATTGAAACAGGCGGGATTCGATCGCGCGACCTTTGAATTACTGGCCGTGCTCGCTACCGTGGTGCTACCCCGTGCGGCCGCCGCCGCGATGCTTAATTGACAACACAAACTTGTTTATTTTTAAACATTTCCCCATAATTATAAAACGCCGAAGTTTTGATAAAAGCGGGTGGTGTCATTTTGTTTGGCATCTTAAGCACTATAAATACTGAAAATTTGTTCAAAATCGTTAAAGCCGTTTTTGAGAAATTTGCATTTTTGTCGTTTTTTATGGGTTTTTAGGTGTAAATTACCCTTAAAAATTAATAATTCCAAAAAATGAAAAAAACACCTGGAGATATTAGGGTTTAGTACCTACATACCAAATTTCATGAAAATCGGACCAATAGTGTCCTCTCTGGTCGTGTATACATACAGACAGACTGACAGGCAGACTCCACTCTAAAAACACTTTTTTTGGTTCAGGGAGCACCAAAACAAAAAATTCCACTAAAAATATTTTTGGGTTCAGGGAGCACCAACACAGATAATTGCAATAAACAATTTTTTGGGGTTCTGGGAGCACCAAAACAGATAATTCAACTGAAAATTCAAATTCGAACATTTTTACGAAAACAATACTTTCTCCATATACTGCGTATAGGGTGGAAAAAGTAAAAATGTAAACATAATGGAAAAAATCAGGGATTTGTGGACAAATATTTAAATAAAGGTCTACTTATAACACAAGATGAAGTAAATTGAGAACTTGTTTTCCAATAGGCCTAACTGGGTGCGTAGCTCAGATAGTAGATCAATCGATTAGCATGTAAGAGGTACCGGAATCGATGCCTGGCGCCTCCAAAATATTTTACCCCATTTTTTTTTATGAACTTGTTATCACAAAATGTTATTGATGTATAATTTTTTACAAGATATTCTATTATAGTTTTAATTAATTATTATATTTGTATAACCTCACACCTTGACTAATTCTGAATCAGTTTTCAAATCATAATAAATATTACATTCTGCCTGTGCTTTACACACGAATAAACACGAATAAATTAATTACACAGCCATATTAAGATAAATAAAAAAATAAAAAATAATAATAACATTGCAATGTTTACTACATATTTCAATGCGTTGTTATTAGCATTTTCTCCGTGTTTTTAGACGATTTTTCGAAAAAAATCAAATTAAGTTATAATTAATTGGTAAATGTACTTAAATTATTAAATGAAATGTATTTATATTTATCATGTCAAATGTGTATTGCGTAATATATATTGTAAGAAAATTTACTATCAAGTAAATGATTTACAATGTAATATAATTATGTTCTGTATTACATAATATTTCAATGCATTTATACATATAAAAATAAATAAACGGTACCAGATAACTGCCACATACTTTCTCCCAATTAAATCTTTATACCTTCCCAAGAGTAGCATAGGAGATGGTTATTTAGAATTGCAAAAGTAGGAAAATGTTACCATGGAAAATATTAGATGCATGTAACACACATCCATATTATATTATTATACTAGCTAGCCCGATCCGGCTTTGCACGGATAGACAAATCAAAGTTAAATGTATATTAACAAAACATATATTATATCAATGAATATAAATTACACTATGTATTTCTTATGGGAAGTTTTAGTAACTTTCACCCCCCCCCCCCCAAATCTCCCCTAAAATTTCGATTTTTTTAAACCCATTCTTAGCGAGTACCTAGGGCTATAGAAGAAGCTACATACCAAATTTCATTCCAATCCGATCGGTGGATTTGGAGAAATCGTGATTTAGTAACTTTGACCACCCCCCAAACCCTACCTAAGATTTCGAATTTTTTTAAAACATTTCTTAGTAAGCACCTATGGCCCTAGAGGAAGCTACATACCAAATTTTATTCCAATCCGTTCAGTAGTTTTAGAGAAATCGTGATTTAGTAACATTAACCCCCCCAAACCCCCCTAAAATTCGATTTTTGTTTAAACATTTCTAAGTGAGCCATTATGGTCCTAGATGAAGCTACATACCCAATTTTATTCCAATCCGTTTAATAGTTTTAGAGAAATCGTGATTTAGTAACTTGGACCACCCAAACCCCCCTAAAATTTCTAAATTTTTGAAACCTTTTCTTATTACCATCTACGGCCTTAGAGAAAGCTACATACCAAATTTCATTCGAATCCGTAAATTAGTTTTAGAGAAATCGTGATTTAGTAACATTGGCCTTTAAACCCCCCTATAATTTCGAATGTTTTTTAAAACCTTACTAAGTGAGCCATTATGGCCCTAGAGGAAAATACATACCAAATTTTATTCCAATCCGTTCAGTAGTTTTAGAAAAATCGTGATTTAATAGTAACTTTGCCCCCCCCCCAAACCCAACTAAAATTTCGAATTTTTTAAAAAACTTTCTTAGTGAACCCCTATGGCCCAAGAGGAAGCTACATACCAAATTTTATTCCAATCCGTTCAGTAGTTTTAGAGAAATCGTGATTTAGTAACTCTGACCCCCAAACCCCCCTAAAATTTCGAATTTTTTAAAAACCTTTTTTAGTGAGCACTTTTAGTGGCCATAGAGGAAGCTACATACCAAATTTCGTTCCGATCCGTTCAGTAGTTTTTGAGAATTTTTCAAAACAATCCCCTTTTTGGCCAAAAACCCCCAAAAATCTGTTATTATTATTATTACCTAAACGAGAATTTTTATAAAGATGCGGTTTTTTGCATATAGTAGGGTACATTAAGGGCTACAAATAAGCCAAATTTTATCAAAATCGTTAGAGCCGTTTTTGAGAAATTTAGATTTTTCCCGTTTTTTGGCAATTTTTGGGGGGTAAAACCCCTTAAAAATAAAAAATTTGAAAAATGAAAAAAAATGCCTGGAGATATTCCAGAACTACACCTACATACCAAATTTCATCAAAGTCGGACCGTTGGTATGGTCTCCAGCTCTGTACACATCCTTACAGACACACGGACACACGGACAGACATCACCAAAAATACTCTTTTTTGGGTTCAGGGAGAACCAAAACAAAAAATTCCACTAAACAATTTTTTGGGGTTCAGGGAGCACCAACACAGATAATTCCACTAAACAATTTTTTGGTATTCATAGATGTTATTACACCTAAAAACCTGTTTTGTAATTTTTATGTTCTTTAAAAGCTCATGAAATGATATAGGTTAAAAACACAAAGCAATGCAATAAGTAAAAAGTGGGCTGAGAAAAGGAGTAAGAAATGTGTCGGGGATTGTTAAGTGATGTGAGAAGAAAGTAACATTTAGAAATATTCTAAAAAAACACGACGTAAAACCATTTCTGTAAGAGCTTGTACGTCTTTGCGTGAGGACATAGGATGCTCAAGACGAGGAATGCCGAAAAGCTTGGCTTGTGCCACATTAATGGAGTATAAACGGTGTCTAAAACTTTAATTGGCATAATAAATGTCTTTCAAAAACTGTTAAAACCAATTCCGCCGATAATTTGTAACTCGGGATATAAAAAAGTAATTGGGCAAAAGATGCTGAGAATTTCAAAAACTCGAACAAGAAATTTTACCTTCGGGTTAGAATTAACCGAGCGAACGTACTTTCAAATGTGTGGACGCGTTGTGAATATATCTGTGGCGGAAATGTTTTTTACTGAAAACTTTGTCGACACATGTGGGTCAATTGATGTCTGAACACATAACTCAATTTTTGTTTGACGGAACTAAACTCTTATCCTAACTTAAACATTTGAAATGTAATGCACGTTCTTTCTCAGTGAGCATAGTAAGAATATGTTTGGAGAATATAATGTAGCATATATTGCAAAACAGTTTTCACCATAGTGAGACACCTGGTACTTAATATTAATACAGTTACATATCTTATTTTTAGATTAATATATACTTAATAGGAGTTATAAGAAATTTTGAAAAGTAATCAGGATGATTTAGCCCTACTAATAAATACAAATCTAACCTATGAATTACGGGAACGAATTATGTTAAAGTATAAAATCAGCAGTTAATGGAATTTTCTCTTAAGAAATAGCCCAGTAAGAGATGTTATGGCTTATTATTCAGCTTTTTATAATCTTAAATATTCAGCGTTTAATAGGGGTTTAATAATAATAAGTATTGATCAATGAATAGTTTTAAGTATTCAGCCTAATAGTTTAAGTACAGCTTTAGTATTTAGTTTTGTAAAAATGTACAAACTGAAGTTCAATACGGCTTTAAAAAATTACGAGGAATGATATATATATGATTTTTAATGACACCCCAAAACGTGTTCTAGGGACCATGATCGGTGCTCATTTGCTACTCCCGACCTTGGGTCTTATCATAAGGGCCACTGCAATAGCTCATTTTTCCTAGGAAATTCGCTAATAAACAAACAATTATTATATGTGTAATGTGTTTAACTCCAGAAAGCTACTGCGCCATTTTCAAGATGTAATTTATCTTGTGAAGTCATCTTCAAGAAGGAGTGATTTATAGAAACAATCAAACAAACGCCGCAGCACATTTACATTTGTAAAACACAGTTGATAGGTGTAACATGCAATTATCCGACCAAAGCATCACATAAATTACATTAAGCAAAGGTAAAGATGTGTTATAATGAAGTGCTTAAGGCTTACTTCTGGAGATAACCTAAATGTACGGAAGGAAATAGAAAGTCCGCGACGAGAAAGGGTCGGGATTAGAAACTAGGATTGCTTCTAGAGTGAAATCGCTTGGTTTTTTGCGGAATTAGTTTAAGATAGCTTACTGGACGGTGTCCAAGAACGCGAGGGCAAAGACTAACTTTCATTTAGGGAGGTTAGCAGAGTTGTTTGTTTTGTCTAGCGCTGACACTTTAAACAGATGAGCGTCTTTTCACGCTTATTATAATGATTTATTAGGTGGTGAAGTTTTCGGGTTCGGGCGGGGCCACCTGCGACTGAATCTTAAGTGCTGAAACCAGTTATCTGGAGAACAGAGATGAGATTGCTTCTGCAGTGGCTGGCACAAGCTTTCGAGGTTTAGTTGGGTCCTATTGATGCCAAAAACTTTGATCGAGATAACTTTTGTCACTTTAACGTTTCACTGGCACAATTATAAACGTTAACAAAAATGTAAAAACTAGTGAGCCCCCTAGAAGAATCACGGGCAGATTAATTTAAATACATAAACAGAAAATTGTAATCGACTTAAAAGTGTAATGAAATAATGGGTCAGAAAGGAGACAAAAAAAGTGTCACAATAAACTTTTTAATTAAAGAACTACGGTTTGGAAAACAAAACTTAAACAAAATGTTTTATTTTTACCTTATTATGGAATTTCACCAAGTACCGACACTTAATACTTAATACTTAAGTACCTGTGGTCACACTTAATACAAAAACAAAAAAATAATACATTTAATCATAGGCCTACTTAAATTACGATTTTTAAACCAAATATGTAACATACAGTCTTTTAGGCAAAACTATATTATTGTGTCTCATATTCACTCAAGTTATCATCATCAATAGGCCTATATTTCAATAGACCATAGCAATAATTCAGACCAATAGCCCGATAGTACCATGTGCATGCGCTATTTATACATGTCATGAAGGAGACATGATAAAACGAATCATTTGCGTATTATTACCGTATTTCCATAGGAAAAATGAGCTATTGCAGTGGCCCTTATAATAAGACCCAAGGTTGGGAGTAGCAAATGAGCACCGATCATGGTCCCCAGAACACGTTTTGGGGTGTCATTAAAAATCATACATATATGTATATGTGTTCGCACTCTAGCGGCCTCATTCTAATTCAGATTTGGTTCAAATTTGGTACACAAGTTGGTTGTCTACGTCGCTCGGACGAGTTCGTTAGCCAAAAAAATCCAACAATCGGAAGCACGTTTTTTGACCTGAAGTAACTATTGTTTTACATTTTCCTACGAGAATGAATTTGTTTTTGAGTTTGGTCTACAAATATAAATGTAGGATGTTATTCTGCACATTTTATTTTTTTACGCGACCTTACAGCTCGCTCAGTTCCCCCAAAAAAGATCAAAACGTAAAATACTATAGAAGTACCCGATTAAAAGCCATGTGGTGGATTCTACCGTGGGGTTGGCGTGCGAAGCAAGCAATGTTTTGTGTGTTGAAGATACCCCCAATATTCGGAATGGCGTGCGAACCACGCAATGCTTTGTGTATTGAAGATACTCCCAATATGCGGAATGGCGTGCGAACCATTTGCAGCTTTTCAGCACCGTCGTGAATAGACCTATTTCCCAAAACGTTTGTTGAAATCCAAAAACATAGGCCTATAAACTTTATTTTGGAAATTTGCTCAACTCACGTCAGCTGCGTGGTCGAATTATTATTCCTGTAATAACAAAACAAAACAAAAACAAAAATAAAAGGGTAAACATAACCTTCAATGACTCACGTTGTTGTTGAAATGTTGTACGCTAACGAATAAATCAAACAATACAACCTGCCGCATGCCCTATACTATTTTATTACCACGGATGTACGGGTATGTACACTCGCTTTTATACGAGTTACAAAAACTAAATAATTTTGTTATAAAATTAAAAATATTACTTTAAATCAGTGCATTACGTTTCAAAAATTTATTTTTAAACTGCAAATAAACCAATATAATTTTATTTCGATTGTGACGAAAGTCTCTCCTAGTATTGGCACATGATTGCACAATTAAATTCAAAACATCTGGTAGCCGATTTGTTAAAAAGTTGATTTAAATCGACGAAGAAGATAATATTATAAGATTTATTTTAATAACTATGTTCTAATAAATACCGAATATCAATTATTCAGTAGAGTATTATGATTTTGGTTTGACAGAGTTGTAAAAAGTCCTCTTCCGTCACAACGAACCTTTAGTGGTTTGTTTTCTTCTGACCGTTACACGCGCCTAACCGTATTCTACAGAATGCAGATGAACTGAAAACACTTACAAAGACACTGTTGCAAATTGTTGCTGATATTACGTCTAATAAAATCTAACTACATTTCTTTTAATAATGAAGGCTCTCATGAGAAATGATCATTAAAACAAGTCCGTTCAAGTTGGATGTGTTTATAAAAACAGAGCAACAAGTACTTCTGCCATTTTCTCAGTCCGCAGTCTCAGTTTCTCCGTGTGAATGAGTAGTTAGCGGCTATTATAGTAGCGCTGTCATTACAACTTCTTTCCGGCGACCAGTCTTTGTATTATTTACTTTCACAGGAAAAATGTCCACAGGTCCTTAACTGTTGCCATCATTTTACTAAAACTATTGTTCGCGCATTCGTGAAGATATTTAGCTCGAAAAACTCGTGCCCATGTTGCGCGAAACAGTTGTAATTTGAATAAATATTTATCAGTGTATTTCTTAAATTTTTGTTAACTTTCTCAATAATATGAAGTTTTTCAGTAAAATAAAGTTGTATTAAATTTGTTTGACAATGTTTGACTTGTTTTATAAATACTTAAAAATTGCTTCACCTTTACTTTTTACGGAAACATTTTCATAATTACAATACTGACCGAACAGTCTACTAAAAGTGATTAAGTCAACGGAATTAGGAAGGGAATAAAAACACCATAATATAGCAAACACATGAAGAATAACCAAACGAATAAGCGTTCAAGGGCTTAAGGGGACTAACAAAAATGAAAATTAGTATAATTAATCGTTAAACTCAAAACAAATATTCTGTTAAAGCATAATTTGCAAACAGATAAACTTAAAGTGTTATTTTCATTTTGGATAAGGCCCCCGAATCACTATATTAATACAAGGTTAATGTAATATTGCCTGTTTTCCCGTCACGTGATCTACTAGTATTGTAAACACTACCGCGGTTTCGGACGTATCAATCTGAGTTCTGACCCAGTAACCGTGTGGGCAACTACAAATTAAATGGAGTACGTTGTTTCTTGTGTTTATGATGTAATGTCAATATCTTGTAACAATTTTGTTTAATGTTTGACGACCTCATGTGAGCGATTTTTCACACCAGAAGATGGACGATTGATACGTCCGAAACCGCGGTATTGTTTACAATACTAGTGGATGACTTGAAGGGAAAACAAGTAATATTACATTAACCTTGCATTAAAATGTAAAAACCCTCCGAAAGACTGAACAGATTTCCTTGAATCACAGGAAAGCACACTCGCGATCAAGATACGATCAAATAAAAAAACGAAATCAAAATAGGTTCATCCGATTGGAAGCTATAGACAGGGACACAGATGCACAGATAAACAAACACACAGATACACAGACACACAGATACACAGATACACAGATATACAGACACACAGATACACAGATACACAGACACACAGATACACAGACACACAGATACACAGAAACACAGATACACAGACACACAGATACACAAACACACAGATATACAGACACACAGATACACAGACACACAGATATACAGACACACAGATACACAGACACACAGATACACAGACACACAGATACACAGACACACAGATACACAGACACACAGATACACAGACACACAGATATACAGACACACAGATACACAGACACACAGATACACACGTTAAACTTATAACACCCCTCTGCTTTCATCGAGGGTTAAAAACGACTAAGCTCTTCTAATTCTACCAATATTTTCGTCCTTGTGGAAGGGAAAAATTCATATCAGATGTTTTATAAGTTTATGTAAAAGATATTGTTTGTTTTTCTTGATCAAATTTGAGGTTGTGGCACAAATACACATTACCAGCACTTTAGTATTTAGGCTAAATTAAATGTCCACAATGTTTCAATCGAATCACAAACAAACTTCTAAAAAATATCATACCATTAAGTGTTCATCGAATAAAATTCACTATTAGTTTAGTATTTATGTTATGTTTGGGTTTATTATAATTTTAAACCGTGCAAAACAGTTTTCCCTGCGTATTTAATTCGAAATAACTGTTTGCTAGGGCCAGTTTAGTAGCTTGCCCAAATGATTGTGATCTGATTTAAATAAAAATCGTATATTTTAAGCAATAATTATTAATCTAATGAATTTTGTTAATACGCCATTAGGCTTCTATTTGAATTAATCAGGTAGCTTCGATTTTTGCATTTATTTATATTGGTGAGTTAATTGTTCCGTTAAATAATGTCAATTGATATAAGCATGTTTTGATAATGTAATTACTTAGGTTATATTAAAAAGATTACATTTACGTAAAAATATTGCTCCTTTTTTAATTAAAAAAAATAATAGGTATTATAAACGTTTGGAAATAAAAAAAAATCACAAGCACCATGTTCATATATGGTTTCAAAGTAAACTACTAAACTATTTTAAAATTTGTGTTAGATAGATAATTATGTATTACAATTTATAATTAATTATAGATTTTTTTACAACAATTCAAATATATACCTCATAATCCGGCGTCGTGAGAAGCAAACCTTATTAATTTTGAAGATCAAGTCATTTATATTTTTTAGATTTTCTTAAAATACAAACACTTGCTGTGAATACACAAACAAAGTTTCAAAATTGAGAGATGGCAGTAGCGATTATCAATTTAATAAACAAGTAAAAAATATTTTCATTAAATTAAAACTGAAACCGACACTGTTATTACAAATACGTCAATTTTAACGAAGTGCGTACGAAGTTGTTTTCAATTTAAAATATTTATGTTAATTCAGTTCCAACAAGCAATAAATCATAAAAATTGTGAGTGCAGAAAGAGCTACTACTTTGCAACGCACAAATTTGCATGTGTGCCAAAACAAGTCGTACAAAATGCGATGACCTTGGGGGCACGAAGGACGAGTGATTTGCATGGAATGTCAGCTGATGCTGCGCCGAGGCGACTAGCCGGAAGAGAGGCATTACGGTGAAGGGGAAGGGGGGAACTGGAGCACTGCGCAACTTTTCTAGGCTCGAATATTTTATTATTTACCAACTTTTACCCAAAGCTTTTACACAATTTGTTATTACGGTCGCAGTCACTGAAGTATCGCTTACTTTTTGAGGAACACTTTGAAATGTTACTTGGGGTTTGGTAATGCAATTCAAATTTTTAGGTATTATAAAATTTAATTTGAAACTAAAGCGAAATATTTTCATTATGTTTACATAAATCGTTGCTTTGAAATCTGTTTAGTAAATTTCTGGTACTTTGAAATAAGTTTACGGTTTCAATTTAACTCAGCACATCATTTGATGAAGATCGTCAATAACACTATGTTTTAATTTTATTATTAAAATAAATATGTGAAATATTAATCATACAAAGTACATGGCAATATTCAATATTGGAGACTTGCAAACTATAATTTCAGCTAATTCATTTTCTATAAAAATGTTTTCTTTAAAGGCTATATACAGGATGATTCACGAAGATATGCAGAAAAGATTCAAAACTGATATTATGAACCAAATAAAGATTAGTTAATTTGTAATTAAAAATTATAAACATAAGGAAAAAATAAATATACTAGGTACGAAATTCTTTTTCGTAAAAAAATATTTTACAAACATTTACAATAATTAGGTATAATAACCTAAAGTAGAAAAGTCGTAAAAAACATTACTTCGATTTAGGAGTAGGCTTAAATACCAATTTTACATTGACTGTTTGGCATTTCGTTTATCACAAATTTGTTTTTTCTCAGTCATTGCCAAATGCTTTGCACGGGTTTCTTCAAATTTTACATGCATATTCTTTGAAGGGATTTTAAACGACGTGTGCAGTAGTTTGTATTTTTTGCCCCTTTTTTTACTCAGTTGCAAGGATGGGAAAACAAAAACACAAATGAAAAAAATTATGATTTGTATACTAGGTTCGGAGATTATTTATGCATTTTTTTCATATCTCTAGCTAAAATCTTATCGAACCCTGCCGTCTTTTGTTGTTGAGATTTGCAACTATATTATTGATGTCGTGGATATTGCAAGAGGACAGTTATGAATCTATCGCTGTTTATCTCTTATCTATTAACAAAATAAAGAAGTTTTTCAAAACTGAATTTTAATGGGACGTAGGGGGGAAGCAAGAGGGTTAGGGGCGGGGACTTTTCAGAAAATATTAGTTATATAATCAACTAACATCCATGAAAAAAAATCAGCTTTTCACTAATTAGTTCCGGCACAAAACATTTATTGACTGGGTTAAATGTGAGCTGAGGCGAAAGAGGTTTATGAAAAGATACATTACGGCAAATTTCCGTTGTGATTGGAATAAACTGTTGCAAAAACTGTAGAATGGATTTGACAGAATATGCACATTATTGAATTAAAACGATAAAATTATACCTTTATCCCAGTTTGATATATAATTAAAATGAAATTAAAATTATGCTATATGTTACGAGAATCTTTCCTAGAAGACAAAACCATTTTTCATCAAATTCTTTCATAAAAATCAGATTAAAAATGATTCATGAGGTCTACTGCTAATAAAATTACTAGTATTAATATTAGCTCTTGAAAAAGTTAAAATAGCTTTTAATTTGTTTATCCAGCATAATAATACTGCGTATAATTATTATTTACTACAGAGAAGTAATCTTAATAACTTTGTTATTAAACTCTAATTGAATAATATATGCTACATGTATAATACATGCTATTATGTCTATTGTAAACAATGATGACATGCGCATCACTTAACTCATGTGAAATGTTTATGTTATTTTTGCTTTGCCTCTTCTATCCTTTAATATTATTCCATACAGAAATAATTTCTATAAAACATATACAATTTTCTAATAAGAAAATAAAAAATGCTACGAGAATACAAATTATCTGGCTCATTAACAGCAATATGTGTAGAAAATTATACAAATCGACCTTGTTCAGGAAAAGAAAATGATAAATAGCCGTTCATCATGCGCGTTACGTCGTTACGTCTTCATTCTTTCCCATGGTCTTGCATAATTAGCCAAGTGCTGGGATGACTCGCAAGGAATGTGAACACAAACTTTTATTATCTGGATAATATTTCCCCGCGAAACTTGATTACTTCCCTTCTGTTGTCAACGCGATACGTTTCTGTCATGCCCTGCTGTAACGTAAAGGATTTACTTATTTTATAACACGTTAGTACAACATAAAAGGCAGTGCGCGCACTACTTCGGAATCAGCTTGCACCGGCGCACTACACCAGACTTTCGAATCGGCATCAGCTAAAAATAGCACTTGAGCAACACACACTGCCCTTCCACCAAAGATTACATAGTATACAACCTAGATAGGCTATGGGAGACGATCGCTGAAGCCGACCTTTTAGCGAGAATCTCCCCCAAGATGGCGGCGCCGAGCATGAGTCATCCTACTGCCGAGCGCTTTTGACGCTTATAATGATAGGAAGCGGCCTGAGGAGCAGTGGGTATCGCACAGATAAATGTAGTGCCGTCTGACGCGACGAGTGGCCCGGCCGTGCTTAATTTACTCTTGTCTTCAACCCGCCTTTCTGACCAGAGTATACTTCGTAAAATTTTTTTATGACAAAATAAGCTAAATTCAAGTCCTTATTTACAACTTTGTCGCTTACAAAACTTCTCTACCCGAAAAATATGAAAAAACTCTCACAGACCAACTTTTTCATGTCACGATTTAAAAACCACATATAAGTTTTAACTTTAACTTGTAAGGTAAATTAGTAATTAAATTATTGTACAACTTTAAATTGCACAATTACTGCCCAACACTAATGTTTTGTCTGCATGCGAAATTTCGAAATTTTAACTTCATCGTATGTTGGTCAAAGGACAGTGTATTTGAAAAGCGCGCATTAAAATTTTGTCCGTGTAAATGCTGCTTTTTACGCTTTTGGCCCCCACCAAGATGGCGGAGTTGGCTTCAGCTGCTGTATTGCTTGTTAGTGCCCATGGCCTATCTAGGTTTTATACTATGTAATCATTGCCTTCCGCTCCATCACGCCTGCAGAACGGATCGGCATTTACTTCAAAAACCACCTCGCAGAGCGAAAGCTCCCGATTCCGAAGCAAAACGCCGAGCATTTCCGACGTAGTGCGCGGGTCCCATTACACTAGCCGATTCAGTTCTGGACGAAGTAGTGCGCGCCCTTCCTAACCTAACCAAGAGCCGGCATGACTCATAAGGAATGTGCACAGGTGCTTCTTTATTTTGATATTTCCATACGAAATTTTACTACTTCCCTTTTGTTGTCATGCTTTGCTGTAACGTACAAGGAGTTACTTATATTCTAGCACGTTAATCTAACCTAACCTTACCAAGAGGCATTATCACGTCTCTGTGGTTGACAAGGTGATACAGTTATTTTATGTTTTGCTGTAACTTAAAAGAAGTTAAAAACAAATAAATATTGATTTGACTTGAGTAGATATACTTGATAGAATAAAACTTGTACACAAAATCTCACAACTAATACGTTTATTAATAAAGTCACCATCTTTAGTGATGAACGAGCTATAATAATCAAGCTAAAACTATAGTTACGATATAGTTTGATTATAGTAGCTCATGAAGATGTGACTTTGTCGTTGAAACGCGTTTGAGTTAAGAAACGTATTAGTTGTGGGATTCTGTGTACACGTTATTGCATCAAGTAAAAGAAGTTACTTATGTTCCACCACATTACACTTTGGTTACGACATTGAAGAACACTTATAGACTATTCATGAACCAGTGCAATTAGGAAGTAGTAAATTCTGTATTTTTGATTTGCTACAGTTATCTTTACTTTATTGAATTGTTTTATCTTTGAAATTAGATTTTAACTACTAGTTATATTATGATCACTTGAATGACTTCAGAAAATGTGAACAGTATTATAAATTTACTTTTATCTTCTGTTCATGTAATGATTTGTACGTGAATATATATACATTTACTTTACTTTATTGAATTGTTTTATCTTTTAACATGAGATTTTAAATACTAGTTTTATTACGATCACTTGAATGACTTTATAAAATATGAACAATATTATAAATTTACTTTTATCTTCTGTTTATGCAATGATTTGTACGTGAATTATATATATTTACTTTACTTTATTGAATTGTTTTATCTTTGAAATTAGATTTTAACTACTAGTTTTATTATGATCACTTGAATGACTTCAGAAAATGTGAACAATATTATAAATTTA
>JAGFPH010003403.1:143015-153035 GCA_018207615.1 Philaenus spumarius | reverse complement strand
ATAGATAATAGTTATTTATGTATTTTTAGCGTAAAGTATATTTTTATCGCTTGAGAGGTAAAAGTAACCACACGACGCGTAGCTTAGTGCGGTAATTTCTCAAAAGCGATAAAGTCACTTTACGCTCAAATTGCATTTTAAATTTTTCCTACAACCGAAAATACTATAATTTTTCCTAAAATTCCATACCGATTTCATCAAATTCTTCTGCCTTTATTTACTCATCTATAGTGAACCAAATTAGTCACAAAGTTGTTGTGGTTAGTCTAATGATTTTTAGTCATCATAATATGATATATGATCATGTATCATAACAACAATCAACGTAAATCAGCTGTTTACTTTACATAAATGGTCGTTTTACAATGTGTTATTAAATCGTAAAACAACATCTTCATCACAACTAATACGCTTAATAACTCAAACTGGTTTCAATGATAATGTCGCCATCTTCAGTGCTAGACGAGTTACAATAAACTATAACTAACCTAACAGTGTGTAAGAGTACAGTTTGTATATAAAACTGGACCTGCGTGGCTTAAACTAAAGGGTCAAACATATACATATTAAACCCTCTACATTTTCTACTTCATTTACTTAGTAATGGTGACGTCATAAACATCGTATGCATAAAGTGGAGGGAAGGAAGCGTAGAGTAATTATAATACTTTGGTAAGGAAGAGAGAGGCGGGGTGAAAGCTTTTAGAAACCAATGCTGAGCTTTCCATTAGACTTCAGTTAGAACTACTTTACTCCGTCGGGAATGCAAAATATTAAAGCTTTGATTAGACAAGGCTGTGGTTTGTTGCAACCGCGTTTATTAGGGCTGAATTGAGCGTTCACAGGGGTAAATATTAGCATCAATAATTCTTCTGCTTTCTGCTGATTGTTCAAAAGTCGTAAATTAAAAAGTTAGACCACTTACAAATCAATAATATACATGAATAAATATTTGTACAAACTAAAATTAATTGTTGTTTTGTTTAGTAAAATTAAATGTTTAAAATATTATAAACATGAGCACTATCATTAGTGATCGATTATCGTAGTTTTATTAAAATATAAAAGCGAAATACCACTCACTCACCACGATTTCTGAAAAACTACAGAACGGATTGAAATGAAATTTGGTATGTAGCTTCCTCTAGGACCATAGGTGCTCACTAAGAAAGGGTTTGAAAAAATTCGAAATTTTAGAGGGTGTTTGGGGGGATCAAAGTTATTAAAAAATAATTTCTTTAAAACTACCAAATGGACTGGAATGAAATTTGGTATGTAGCTTCCTCTAGGGCCATAAGTGTTCACTAAAAAAGGATTTTAAGAAATTGGAAATTTTAGGGGATTTGGGTTGTAAAAATTACTAAATCACGATTTCTCCAAAATTACCGAACAGGTTGGAATGAAATTTGGTATGTAGCTTCCTCTAGGGCCATAGGCGCTCGGTAAGAAAGATTACGAAAAAATTCGAAATTTTATTAGGAGTTTGGGGGGATTAAAGTTACTAAAATCATAATTTCAGATCTTTTATTATTATGACAATAGTGCTTTTATTATTTAAGATCTATATATATAAAAGCCAAATACCACTCTCTGACTGAACACTTAACAATACTGAAACTACCAACCACCACGGGCAACGCCGTACGGGTCAGCTAGTATAAATATATTTGCCAGGTTTACCTTAAATACTGCTCAGTGTATTATTGCTCCTCAAAGTTTAAATAATATACAAATGATTAAAATAATTTAATTCTTGCATTCGATTGACACACTAAAGTTGTTTTGTTTGACTTGAAAACTTTTGTTTTAAAATCATTCATGTTTGGTATTTCATACAAATAATATGAACAATTAGAAATAAGTGCATTAAAATTTGTGGAATGGTTTTCCATTTTTATTTAAATACCAAAATCAACCCATTTATGCTTGAATTGTATCACTATTTATATATAGATATTAATTTGCAAATATAAACTTTGTCTCTTAAAATGCATTTATAGTTAGATTTTGTTGATATTACATTCAAGTTTGAAGAGTTTACACATATAATAAATGTACAGAAATTGAAAAATAGTTACCGCCTTTTGTTTTATAATGTATCTGCAGAAGAATACATTCGAATCAAATTAGCCATTGTCTTATGACGATAAGATGCAGTAATGAAAATTAATTGCTTTGCATACGATGCTAACCCCATGAAGAACTAGAATGGCTGCAAAGAGGGCAATAACATTTGGCTGGAGGAGTATTTCCTCAGTGTCTCACTAGCGCTATTTTCAATCTTCGTAACCATAAAACAATTAATTACTGTTTATACTATACATTTGTTAATGGAAACCATATCTCTAGTCGGAGTAGCAATCTTATTTTACTAAATTTTTTTGTAATTTTTTAGGTATATAAAATCGTTTATTATCCAAAATATAATTTAAAAAAATATGTTTTAACATGAACAGGAATAATGTTCTTTTTATCGCTAACATTTACTGTATTTGTAAGTTGTTTATATTTTGTGCGTAGCCTATGAAATTCAACAGTTTGTTTTCAGACGGTGGATATTATTAATGTTAACATACGTGAAACATTAAACATATTGTTGTTTTCAATAAACGTAAACTATTTAGTATATACTATGTTTGATTTTAAAATATCGATTTATTTGTGTAAAATTATGCATTTAAGATCATATTTAAAATATTTAAATATATATTTTTAATGGCATTAAAATATTGTTGTAACATATGTCAATCCCACGTTTAAACTTAATCTGCAATGTTTTTGCAGTACTGAAATGGTTAGTACATCCTAGTCATACTTAATTTTCAGTCTTATTTGTGTTTTGTTAATTTGTAAGTAATATGAATATTAATCCTTACAACTTCTGAAAGTATCTTATATCATGGCCTTATTGCACCTAATACAAACCGAATATTTTATTAAGTAAGTAATATTTACTTTAAATTACAGTTTTAAAAGTGTCAATATTTGCCAGATTTACAGCAAAATAATTGTATGAATTTTTCTTGAAATAATGTAAATTTAATTGATGCCTTGCTGAAACTATTTTTTATTTCTCTGTTGTGTAAAAAATATGTTTTATTTTAAAGTTTCAGTAATGATATTTTGAAGTGAATATGTAAATTATTCGTTTGTGTCCTACGAAATTGTGTTTGATTGTAATACAAGATTATATTTTAATTTAGAAATGTTTGGAAAACTGTTAGTTAAATATTTACAAATCAAGACTACAAAAATGTAGAAGAGTTTTGGACTGTCCACTCTACTTTTACATATTTTATTGAGCGTTTATTTCGTCAATCATTAGTCGTGTACAATTTTTGATTAAAAGTAAATTGGCCCTGATTACTTAAATTTAAGGATTTAGTTATAACGAAATCCAACAAAGCAATAGCAATCTGGTTACAGCAAGTATGGTTGTCTAGAATCTGCTAAGACGATAACGTTATTCTTAGATATGCGATGCATATAAGCATCATTTTTCTAATAGTCTATGTTTACAAATTTAATGATTGACTTGTCCCAGCTGTTGTCAGCTGATATTATTTTAATATTTTATATAACATTCTAGGGCATAATTCAAAATATATTGAGCAGTGTTTATAAATCAAATTAAAGCTATTTTTCTAAAACTTGAAATATATCATTCCATTTTAAAATACCAACCACTTTAAAAAATAGATAGAACCTAATTGATCATTATTTTTCTATTTAATAGAAAATAAATACTGTACCACAAAGCCGTAGTAATTTTATGGTAGACATTAAAATATTATAATTAAATGTACATGTTTTTATTGTGATTTATATATTATAATAACAGATAAATTTGAAATTTAAAAAATCGTAAACGGTTAAATAAATGTTCTTGAATCATAGCTAAGAACACCTACCAAGCATCAAGTAAGCTTTCAAACAAATGAATAAACTAAATGAAAATTGGTTCACCCGTTTGGGAGCTGCGATAGATACACAAACACACAGACAAACAAGTTAAACTTATAACACACCTCTGCTTGTTTCGGGGGTTAAACATTTATATAGATATTAATTTTTTACGTATTTTTCTATAGATTACAAATCACTATATTATTTTAACTGAAATACTTCGATTTTTATTTTCTCTTATAAAATATATTTACTGTTCACTTAGCTACAGTAATTAATTAGCTTATTACTCATTGGATTTTACAAGTAGGATTTGTATTCAATCTTTAGTTACGGTACTGTTTTAAGGGGGCATTCCACTTTACATATATTTAGTATTTCAAGCTATCATAACCATATTTTTTTTAAGAGTTGGTACAAGTAAGAACTTAACTTTTTAAGGGGGGGGGGGGGCTTTTTCAAAAAAAAAAGCTTTACCTATGGCAGCCCAATTAAGAACTATGAAATATAAGTTCCAATTTTTTTTTTTTACTTTGTAGAGGACATTCTCTGTAACGGCCTCTAGCATGGAATTGGTATTTTAAAAATAGTTTTAAAAAATAACTTAATTTGTTTATTAAAATATTTAAAAAAAATTAAAATTTATTATTAATTTTGAAAAAAATATTTACAGGTAACATTTCAACTATTTTATGCTAGAGGCCATAGAATAAAATGTTATATTCAAAATAAAATGAAAATCAAGAAGATATCTCTAATGGAACTTGAGATATGCCCGCCATAGTGATTCAAAACGCGTAAAAATTAAATTTTCGAAAAACAGCCCAAAAAGGAAAACAAACACTAGTAGCTAAGCAAATCTTGCAAGTGTATTTCTTTATATTACTTAGTATACATAGTATGTTTGAATACTTACACTAAAACTTTCCTGCTCCATAGGTCTTTCCTTCTTTATCTTCAAGTTTTTGTTCACGGTAAGTTTTTACCATTTGAATTTCCTTTCCATATTCCTTGAACTAGTGACTCAAAATTGTGTGCAAGCTTTTAGTTATCGTTAGATTTGAATGGGTTAGAACAAAATTTCCCTGCTAATTATATATCAATCTTTTCAGAAGAATATAGTGAATAAAAAACTGCAAAGAAAATAAAAATGGTAGAAAAATGTGTTTTTGACGATTTTTAAGTTGGAGTGCCCCCTGAACATGTGTTTTTGAAATTATTTATAATTTTTTTTAATTAACCACCTAAATACGTAAAATTATGTTCTTAAAACATAAAAATATTTATGAGAATTGGTTTAAAAAAATTTCGAGCACGATAATATTCATAGTATTAAAATGAAGTAAGTTTAAGCTCTCATTACTTCAATTACTTCCACATTATCAATTGTGGGCAGAAGCAATCTCAAAAACTTATAAAACGATCTTGTAAGTTCGTTCATGTCATAAACTGTATTTATTAGAAACCGACAATTAATTAGTGTAATCGAAATATAAATCCATTCTGAAAACACTACCTACATTTAAAGTTACTATGCAAAACTTGTTGGTTTTTTTTTATTTATTATGGTAATTAATTTTATTATTCTTTATTCACTGACAAGATATTTTTTATCAAACAAAATGTATTTGTTGATATGAGTAAAGCACATCATGAGCTATTTGCAATCAATCTCTGTGGATTGCAATTAAACAGCAAACCCGTTGTTGAGGTCTCCAGGTTCTCATTTAAGGTACAATATTGTAGTTTATACTCCCGGGATAGCATACCTCAATCTGCAACCTTGTTATGATTTGTTAGAATTAATTCTATCTGTTTATATTGTTTTGCTAGCCACAAATTAACTAAATGCAAATACGTTATTAGTCGTGCTTATCTAAGTTACAAGGTAGGTGATTATATCGTATAAATTGTACAATTAATTATATACTGTTAATAAGATTTTGTGTTATTATCAGAATAAATACGTCTTTACTGTAACCTGGTTGTCCTAATGAAGATGAGGTAAGGAGCATATACCGCACTAATTAGATATCAACCAGTATACATACATTTCAAAAGGATTAACTTAAGCAGACTGGACCTTTAGCATCCGGGAAACCATTCACACTTCTTTACTTAAATATATAGGAACATTTAAACCCTATCATATTCGTAAATTATTTTTAAGACGTTAATAGATTAGGTCAGTGGCGCACCGAGGATTCGGCTTTGAAGAGAGGGGGGGGGACTAAGCTCAGGTCAGAGTGTATTTAATAAAATCTAAACGGACGGAAGTTCTTTAACTTATCACAAATTCTGATACATTATAATTATTTTTAAATGAACGATGACGGGCTTGAGTCAGACAATAGTGCGATATAATCATTCTTTCCCCTAGATCATCCCGCACTGACCTTGAGTGACGGTCTAGCTAGCACCCTATTGCGCTGCCTTATTAAGGCCATTTTATATGAGCGCTGATAGCACCACGTTTTCAACGTCGCGTTAACTTCGGTTATTAGGGTAAATGGAAGTACCGTTGCCCATCTTATACGAGCCCTATCAACGCTGGTGAATCTACGTTAATCGGGAGTTGAGTGTTTTCAACGAGGACTGACGCGGAGTTAACAACGCCGAACCAAGTTATACGGAGCGCTGTCAACGCGCACTTGCAGCGCAGCTACCAGAGAAGCCTCAGTAGCTTATGTTTGACACGGAAACATTTATTTATGCTATCGAACAGCAGCCGCCTCTATATAAAGTTAATTCAAAGTATTGTATAAATAAACAATTGAAACTAACCTGTTAGAGCTACGGCTATACTTACGAGCCAAGAGGTGCGGACATTTCCAGGGGTATTTAAGTGGGAGTGAGGGTATCTACACGAGCTGAGTCGACCCTCGCGGAACCGAATTTTTCGGTGCTCTGAGAGCATACCGGAACGGGTATAATCAGTTCCGCTCTGCTAAGGTCGGATAGATATATCTACAGGTCCCAAACAGAAAGAACGTTCATTCTTTTTCCACTGTTCTTACATTATGATTTTTCTATTCACAGTAGTTTTGACAGTAGTAGCAGAAAATTCAGACTAACTGATGGTGAGGTGGAGTGCGCGCGCATGTCGGAATGGTGCAGGTCGGTTAGAGTCAGTCACTACAACGGATTTCTGCGGCTGTCAGTGTAGGCTCTACACCGCGCGGCTCGTGTAAGTATAGCCAAAACGTGATACATTATTTGAAAGCACTTTGTGTGTACCCAACCGTCTAGCCTACCACATACACATTACTCATATGTTTCTATCATTTGTAATACACCTATATCAAAGCCCACTAAAGAATACCATTGAGGGACGGGCTTGTGTACACCAAGACCTTGAACGCTCCAATCGCCGTAGTGAGACGTTGTCACGTTCTTCCCACGCTTCTAACTGACTGCGGCTGACTCAACGAATTTATAATTCTTTAAACAGGGAGATCAAGTAAATACCAGGCGTGTTCGAGGCTAGTAGATATGGCAACCATGCACGCCCATCCTATTGGCCGCCTGGCAACGGTATTCTTTAGTGGGCTTTGATATAGAGAGCCTAACTGAATGGTGCCCATTTTAGAAGTGAGGAACGCGACGTTGACAAAGTCTCAAAAAACGCGGTGTATAACACTTCAGCCGCGTTGTTCACGCGTTATTAACGTCACGCTTTTAACGTTCCGTATAACTTGGAAATTTAACGCCCGGTTTTCAGCGTTATCAACGCGGCGCTACCGTTAACTAAAAATCATAAGTTTGTCAAATCGATGAGGTAATATTTTAAATTCTCTACTGAATAACGCAGTTTAACTGGATGGAGCCTAATGGAAAGCTTAGAATTAGTTTCTAAATGATTTTACCTCATTTTTCATTTCTTGTGTAAGTCTATACCTTCTACAGTAGTATACATTCTTTGTATTGTTAACAATTCAGTGTAAATCGATCGGAATATAAAAACACTTCTTACAATTAATTTTACTCCAATAAATTTTAAATATTACGTTTTACAATTTTATATATATTTTGTTTAATTCCTACGACTTTAATAGTCTCTAATAATTCAATGGATATAATGTTACATATAAACCTAAATATAATTTGTGAATTTTAAACATTATTTTTACCATAACATAAAGAAAATATGTATACAAATATGTAATAACAATAAAAACTTAAACAAAACCCAGTTTTTGTTTTAAAATACTTCTTAGTCTTTGCAATCTAGACTATTGTTGTTTAAAACATAACACATCATTTTATTGCCTGACGAGTTGCAATACCACAGAAGGAGAGTACAAAGATAGAACATATAATCAATATGTAGAATACTTTTATGTTAGATAATGTAATTAGTCATCCAGAAAGTGTTATCTGTATTAAAAATTTAAAAAAATACATTTAATTTTAGTCTTATTACGTAATAGGTAATTCCGTTGCAGATATGATTTGTTAAACTAATTTTAATTACTATACAAATATTTAATGGGTTACACGTTATGTTTAGATTGATTACAAGAATATAATCTATTTTACCAATTTATTTAGGTAAATTATTTGGCATTACGAGACACTGTTAAGCATTAAACATTCATACTCCTATTTTCAAATAGTTTGCTTAATGTGCGTATACATTAATGTTTTAAACTTTAAAATTAAAATGTGTTATAAATGAAACCAATCCCTAATCAGTACTTGAAGAATAAATAGTAGTCATTAATTTATTTGAAAATGTTATTCCGTTTATTTTTGAATTTTTGTCTACAGGAGTTCTGACAAATTTAAAAAAAAAATTATCATTAATTAATAGTCGTAAATGTTATATGTCTGTATGCATAATAAAACTCAAAATTTAAAATAGAATCGATAAACTGTACTGAATAAACTTTAAATACCCAATAATAAAGATATTTTACTAAATATACTTACAATATACATATGCGAAATGTAGTTTGCAATACCTTGTATTTTGGTTACAGCATATTTTGGTTTTCGTGATAAGCGCATAACTATTAATTAGTGATTGCATTAAAAAATAAAAATTTAAGTTTGTGGTAAAGAAATATAGTTAATAATAAAATGTTTGTTTGCATAAATATACCATTTTTAGTAGCTACGATTTGAGCTCTTCCAGCCAACACCAGGAGCGGCACTGCTGGAAATGTGGGGCTCTTGTCCACGAAGACGCGTCCTTTATTCCAGCAATACATGCTTCTTGCTTTACAGATAAAACATTACTTCAGGGTGCAGCTGCCCAGATCTTCTTCCAATAATTATTTTCCAAATTTCTGTCCCACTCAGTAATTATTTAAGGTTTTATTTACTGCGTATTTCTTTTTTATTGTATTTATGGGAAATCTGGCCCCCATCTCCCAGTGTTTCTGATCTTGAGCAAAAACTTCAAAAGTTTCATGATGGTGTCCAGTCCTCTAAGTCTATCCCATACTTCCTTAATTATCTGGAAGCCAAGGTCATCTGAACAAGGTATGGTCCGCAGGGTAAACTTCTTCACAATAATGTAAATAAACTTAAAAGTTTAAAATATAACTTAACTAGTTATCAATAATAAAACTTAAACATAAATTTTTCAAATTATAAATACCACTTATATTATAAAGTTAATAGACGAATAAGATAAACACTCTGCAGACAAACTATAACAATAAAGCTAAATAATTACATTAAATAGTATTATTTAATAGGTAAGTATTTATAAGTGTGTAAACACTTTACGAGTTTTTTACTCGAATTTGTTATAATGCTAAAATATTATAATACCTGCGCCTAGGATATAATCTTCCGTATAAGGAATACGGATTAAAAGATTTTGTATGTACAAAAATAAACAATAAATACAATCTTCATTACTATATTTAACTGATATTTATTTGTTATACACACTTTATATACCCATAATAAAAGATAACAGAAACCAAACAAAATAATTTAAGACGTACCTATATATATAAAAGCCAAAACCCACTGACTCACTGACCCACTGACTCACTCATCACGATTTCTCAAAAACTACCGAACGGATTGCAATGAAATTTGGTATGTAGCTTCCTCTAGGGCCATAGGTGCTCACTAAGAAAGGGTTTGAAAAAATTC
>JAGFPH010003403.1:105349-117962 GCA_018207615.1 Philaenus spumarius | reverse complement strand
CGATAATTGTTAACGCTGATTCAAAACAGTAAATTTTAAAATCTTGGTGAACAATAAGAAGGAACAATTTGTAATGAGTAAATGTCTTTGGTATTAATTATCGAAAGGATTTTGCTATATTTCATTAGTAAATGTTACATTTTTCGGGTAATTGTCAAATAATTTGTTTAGTTTTATAAGTGTGTCTATTTTTAGCAATGATTACCTAAGAGATTTTAAAAACTGTTGAAAAAATATTGGTAATTAATTTGTTTTGTTTATAAATTTCCAAAAGCGTATGATTGAAATTGTTTTAAATGCAATATAATCATTATTGAGTAGCTTGATATGGAGGTGTCCTATATTTAATATTTAGGGGAAAATAAACTCTCGTTGTTGTAGACCAATTAAATTATCTTATATTCTTAAATGAGCAATAATTGTATGTTTTTGCAGAATTTTATTTCGAAAACGGCTCTAAGGATTCCCTTGTAATTTGGTACATAAGTTATTTGTTACCCAAAAAGTCAGTTGGACTTATTGAAAATTACCGGAAAACTCGTTTTCTACATCTTTTTCTCAAATTAAAAAGTAAAATTTGTCCATTTAAAATAGACAGCACAGCTGATGCATAAATGTTTTCAATGCCAGAACCATAATCAGATGTTTCCATTAAAATTGTGTGGTAGGCCTAATGTGTATCAGTAGTTACCATAGCAACTAATAAATATCATATAACACAGACGTTAAACAACAACAACTTCTAAAACTTACCCTTAAATAATTAAGTTGTGAAATGTTATAGGCCTAACCTAAAAAAATCCTATATGGTATTTACACTCATTTAGGGTACGTTAAACTATAAACAAACAACAATGTTTAAATACATTTACAATATTTAAACACAAACCTAACATACTTTGCAGTTTCCATGATGTTTAATACTGTACATTGAGTATGTTTATCACTTACATACCTGATAATATATACCTCAAAATAAAATATACTTAAAAAAAAATTAATAGTCAACCGATAAAAACATATCAATTAAACATATTTATTAAAATATTTTAATAAAATAATCTTTAAAGATAATTTTATAATTTGCTTTATCGGGGATATAAACAAAGCTAGAGTTTAGCTGATGGGATCATAACCAGATCGTAGATCGGCTTCCAGCTAGTATTATAATTATCAAAGTAACTACTATTTTACAGTAATAGTTATTAAAGTTTTTACTCTGATTTAAAGAAAAACCCCGAACCACAAAACAAGGAACAAAAACTATAACTAAACAACTAAATGGTAACGTATTAAACATAACTTACAATTTAGTTTTTTAGTTATAGTTTTTGTTCCTTGTTTTGTGGTTCGGGGTTTTTATTTAAATCAGTGTGATTTTGTCGCCACAGTGCTCTCTTATTTGTTTAAAGTAATTACTGTTAAAGTAATTTTTATGTTACAGTACATAAAAATGATGTTGCTAGGCAGTTATATGTTTTTCAAAGGTTAATCACACTAGCTCACATTAGTTTTGTTTAAGTACATTTTCTTCTGCTTCTATTGTTTTCATTTGTTTGTTGTTTGCATTTTATGCTAGTTTTCAAGAGTATTGTGTTTCATAATACTATTTTGTGTAGAGTTTAGTGATATTTTTTTGGTGTTGTAATTGTTATTAAAATATGTTTAGAATTAATAAGTGGGCTTCTAAAGGAGTATTGCAGGTAAAATACACTTTTGGTGCAAAATTAACTAGTTTTTCTTAATATGTTTCACGTTTTATTGATTTCCTGACAAAATTGTTTTTGTATGATTATGTATCACTTTCTCAAAAATTGTGAAAGATATCAGATAGATTTTTTGTTTACAAAAAAAAGCTTTACAAGTGCCTCCATGGGTTGCCTACATTCTGTACAAAAATCAGCTAGCTATCTCAAAAGGTCCAAGAATAAAAAAATAATTTGTAAGAAAGTTTCACTAAAAAAAGGTAATATACATATAAAACTTTAACTATTTTACTTTATGACTTAAATTAATAATTTTTTACAGAAGCTCAATTACATACTATCCAACATACACAAAAAAAATTAGCAATGTATTTCTTGTGGTTTTTCAGAAAAAGGTAAATGCATATAACAAATTTAACATGCGCGGTGTAGTGACCTTCGACTCAAACTGAATCATGTACAGCTTTTACTGTTCATGAATAGCAAATTATCACTGTTGTTATGTAAGTAAAACATTAGCCTACACATTAAATAGCGCAGTCTTAAACTAAGAATAATTTGCTTAATTTAGTGCAGTCGGTTAGGGCAGTGATTTTGATATGGTACGTTATTAACAGTTTTATAACAACTGCATAAGTAGTGTTGAGTTCAATAATTACAATCATACAAACTGTGGCAATATATCGCAAATAGAAAACACTAATTGCATAACTGGATAACTCTATAATATTTGAAATGCAGCATCGTTGGGACAATGTGTTATTGCATAATTCAACAACCAATAACATGACCGATACACTGTTCCTAATTTGTCAGGCTAAAACATAGTTACTCCAGGATAAACTGGGTCAGGCTCTCCCAGGGGATGAATAGAGCTTTTATAAAATAAAATAGTCCTCGTTAACTTTAATTGCGGCTGCAAAGATAAAACTAAATTATTATATTGTTTCAACTTAGCAAGAATATTTTGAAATTGGCATGCTTTAGATTATTCTTTAAAGTTAAATTGGCTATTATATATGACACTATTTAAAATTTGTATATAATTTGGCATTCAGTTTGAATTTTTAAGCTTTTTGCTTGCGAATGTTAAATACAATAAGATTTCTACTTATTCTTTTCCTTTATATTGGTCTTTACTCACTGATGGCCTACCACGGTTACGTAAAAGCCACGATTTTATCATCGGCAGCACATTCTGCTAATTTCTTCAATATTAAGGTTGTCATAAAGGTTGCCAGACGTTGTCATAAAGGTAATAAATACACCTAAACAACACAATTGTTAATATATAAAGTCGTGGATAAACAAACGTGATCTCTCCTTGTTATTTTCAGCTGCAGTTGGACTAATACGATATTTATTTCTTAGTTTCAGTTGGCTATCCTTAGTGTCGTGTACCAATTAACTTTGATTTAAAACAAAGTTGTCGTTAAAGATTTTTGGGAGATTTGTTTTCACACTTTTGTAAACTTCAGTCTCTTTGACAGATTCCATACTTTTAATTTTAATTTATGTGAATCCACAAAGCTACATTTATTACATACGTGTAATCTCCATGTTGGTGTGGATGTGCAGTGGTGTTTTTCTTACAGGTATTTTATCTATGGAAGAATATGTGAACAATGTTCTTTTAGGCAAGTCTTACATATATCTATTTTAATTTTTTTAAATACCAAATACCTCTTCGCGACCACATATATACTTATGTTTGTTATATATATTTCAGATTCCTATAAGTACATCAGTTCAATCTTTCACAAACTTATCAATTAAAAAACATAAATATGAAACTCATCACTTTAAAAAAATCATACATCTTCATATAATACGCATCACCCTTAAGTAATATAATAATAAAGCAATGGGAAACACGACCGTTTCTTTCTGAACATCTTGTACATTGTTATCTTTGTTGAAGGAGCCAGTCGCAAAGAATATTAATACTGACTTATGCAAACGCAAATGTAGCCACTTTCCCAACTTATACTTACGTAAAACTTAACACTACAAATATTTAAAGAAAACTTGGCCGATAATTAATATCCAAAGATTCTACTATCGATTGTCAACTAAAAGTAAGAAAGAAAAATCTATAATAAAATCTACACCAATATGGTGGTATTTCGTTTATATAATAAGAATAAATTAATTGATTTCATAAAAGAGTTTGAAATTTACTAAAGTGTTAAAACAAAGCTCCCCAACGTATTTAAACATAATCGATTCTTTAATAAATCTAAATTTGTATAAGTTAATATTTACAAAACACTTTAAAAATAGTAATGACAAAATAATTACTATACGCTTTTATTATAAACGACTAACTTTAAAAGAAATATGTTTAAAAATTATTATGTATTTATCTATTGGTTAGTTGTTTTCTTTTGAACTTACTAATGTAAGTCAAAATATATTTACCTAATTTAATTTATTTATATATCAACATAATTTGTGTTAACGGTCATTTCTAAAATGCGCGACTTTATTATAATGTATTGTAAAAATATTTGTAACAACAATATTTTCTTTTCTTCTAAAGATACATTATTGGTAAGGTTAGGTAAGGCTTAGTGAGTTAAAACTCTGAAATTTTATTAATTTCGAAAAAATATAGTTTTTATTAGGCCTAAATTTAAGTTACATATATGTTAAATAATCCCTTCCTAACGTGTTTGAGTTAACAGACTATCTACACAGATTATACTATTTAAATAATGATTCAAATTATAATGTAATTACTAAGATTTGGCTTGAATAAATTTAAAATTTGTTTAGTAAATTTAAAATAAATTTAACAGCAGGAAAACAATATTTACAAAGTAATTACAGATTATAACCAAATCTAACTATTATGATATATTATACTAATCTTATTATTGTACTATATTATACTGATATATATTATAGTACACCATAACATTAACTAAGTTACATTATAATTAGTTAGTTAGTTTTATGCGTGTCAGGGTTTCAAATTAAAAAGGTATTTAACACAAACTGCATATTAGTTTATACAATTATCGAATAATTAGATGGTTCAAAAAGAATGAAACACCATTATAGTGTTTTACAACTGACTTCAATTTATTTTATTGGTAACAATTATTTAATTTACCAAATGGAGCTGACTTATGGAAGCTACTTATTGTTTGAAAAAACTGAAACAAATTTAACTCATAAAAGTAAAGTGTATTATAAAATTCCATAAACATATATATATTTTGATACAAGCCTTAATTAAATTACGTATTAAAAATTCTAAAATTTGTACATTACAATATCTTCAAAATGAAGTGCAATAAGTTTTGACAACTACATACGTTCATTATTCAATGTAGTTGGAGGTATTTCTATTCTACTGCTTCCCTTTACAATTGACAAGGCGTTTAGCAATTATTGGGGCTAAGTTTGCAATCATCCCATATGCTCTGCAGGTGGGAGGTAATAACTGTACCGTTACGGCAAAGTAAGTAGGCAATATTGTTAACCTGTCATGCGAGATATGAGTACCTGAAGATTGGTCGACCATCATCAATAACTTTAAATGATTAAAAAACAAATACACATTTACATATTTTACTAATCATGTTATGGTATTATATTTCATTGAAAGTAATTTACATAGTCACTGTGGAAAATATGTACAGAATTTTGTTTTCAAGGTGATAATAATCTGTAATAATTTCTTTAACTAACCGTTGTGCATATACCTAGAAATAATTACGCATATTGTTGATGAAACTTAATGACTGTGTATAACCAATATTTTTCAAATATTATTTGGAAAAATTATTATTTTTACAAGCTAATATCCACAGTTTGTAGGTAAAGTGATACATTATTAAACATATTTACTACTTTTCAAATGCATAGTGATTTAATGTCACTAATGAAAAACTTTGAATAGCTCGAAGACAAATAATTCAGTCTTCGTTTATGGGTATTATACATAACATTGTTGATTTTAAATACGACATATGCAGGGTGTTTATAAGTATGGAACCATCTTATTATTTTTTAAGGTCGTGAAATGAAAAGTGAAATAATATGTATTTTTTTTTCGCAATTAATACCAACTCCTGTTGTCTATTTTTCAATGTTGTGTTGTCACTGATAATAAATTTTATGGTAAAAATCCACAAATAAAGTAAGCATAAAAATAAAGAAACTTTGTTCAAAAGCTAACTTGATATTGACAATAATGCATCTACATCAATAGCACCATACTGTCAAAATTTCAAAGTTTGTAAATAGTGTCATTTAAAATTTTCGTGTTTGTTTATAAATTAATTTGGAAAGTTAAAGTACTTAATTGATGCCATTTGTTGTTTGTTTAGGATTATTATTAAAAAACAAACACTGTTTAAAAAGTAAGAAGTTATTTCTTATGTGTAACACCTACAACAATATAAAATTGCAATATGGTTTCTGGGCTAAATCATTTTAACCTACACTTAACCCATTTGTAGTATTACAAACGAAAAAAGTAGGGTTTAAATTCCGTTTCAAAACAACTCAAACTTGTTGTCCGTGGTTTTAAAATCTTGGTATACTTCCTCTTTGACATCGTATATTGTCAGTGTTTCACTTATTTTGTATTGCAGTTGAAACTTTGTCCAGCAAAATTTTGTTTGCAATTATATTTAATTTAAATCATTTGTTTAACTTTAAACAAAAATGAATCACCAAACGCAAGTATGCATAACTCACTTACACAATACCCTTCATAATAATCAACAAAGCAATAAGTTCCTGATGAACTATGTTAATAAAACACAAACATTTTGACAAGTTAGCTTGTCTCCCTCAAAACATATCAATAGGGTTCCGTATATAACCAATCTCTGATGTATGACTTTAATAATTTAATTTCACTTTGAGAGACACTTCTCTGAATAAATTAATTAGAATTATAATTTGTAGAAAACTTGATTAAAACCGTTAACTTAGATCAAACAGCCCTATGTAAATAAAACTGTAAATGTTCAACAACAGAATATATTGTTAATGGTACTTAATTATTATCCAGCACATACTTTTAAAAGTTGTGTATTTGTGTTTTAAAACTATGTTTTTGATGTTTGCTTGACAATGGGAATTCGTTCCCGAAACGCGTCTTAACTAATCAAGCAACAGAAGTCCTATGACGGGCAAATAACAAGATACATATTATATTATTATTGTATTATCTTATCCATTTAACGATCTATGCTTAACAGCAGTGATTTGGTTCAACGTAATTGTACTAAACAAATGATTTAAACTAAAGTTGTTGTTAAACATCTTTGAGTGAATCTAAAGTAAGTTATAGTATTGTGGGTTTTTAGTATATATGCCCACCTTAGGAATGTTTTATATAGGTGATGTAAATTACCGTAGTAAGTCACATTTCGCAAAATGAACGAAGACGTTGATGAACTGAAAATAAAACGTCCTGGTACTAAATTTTATGTATAATATAAAGTGAACTTCTTATTTATTTTTACTAACCTTAGTTTCTTCTTAAATTAATCTGTATTTTGAATACTGTGTTTTCTTTATATGTCAGTAATACCACCTCTTCTTATTAATTAATAACAAGAATTTTGCTATAAATGGAGTTATGCATCTCTTCCCAGTAATGTTAATATAGGTAGTATATACCAAGTGTCCCAAAAGCCCCTACCCCATTATTTTTTGTATTATAATGGGAATAGACAGATTTGCTTTGGAGATTGTTAACATGGTCAAAAATTGAATTTTTTGGCGTATCATAAATTTCAACCCCTCCCAGAAAAATGGGGTATTTTGGGGACAAATTGAAAATTTTAAATGAGAACCCCTATTGAGTGACACCTCATTTTAAAGGTCTTGACAAAAGAAGAAGATTGGTCAAACCGGAGGTCTGTATGTTGACTCTATCCAACACAATGGCCAATCAAAGTTATAACTTTTCCCCATTTAAATAACATTGAAATGTTAAAGATGATTCATCTGTTATTTTTTACAATTAATTATTTCATCTAGTAGGTCACTCAATCTAAGTTACAAAACATAGTAATTAGTATAAAAAAAAGTAAAGCTAAGCCCTCTGGAATACCCAGGTACTGGACTTATGCTTGATACATCCTTGCAAATGCTTTGTTACTGTGCATGTTTGTCGACTACTAATAGTAAAAAGTCCAAGTCTGTTTTCCACACTGTTCCAACGGCCATTTTGTAATCCGCTCGAACTTTGGACAGTTTATTCTAATTTTGTGGAACAAATAATACAATGTGAAATAGTTTACAGAATGAGAATTTTCAAGTATACGGATACATTATATGATTTATTCTCTATACTTTCTATAATAATATTTAATTTTTTTCAAAGGATATATTCCTAAATTACTATTCAAACCAGGCCTAGCCTAGTTTTGTTAGCAATCTTGTAGTAGGAACATAAAAATTATTGTTTTCAAAATAAGAAATTTTAAATTCATATATATTTTTACACAGTTCTAAATTATAAATAGAAATAAATTACGAAACTTTTGTAAATTTTTCATAAAATTACAAAAAAAATTTACTATGTTTTATGTATGCCTAAAGTTGAACTTTTTATTTTCGTTACTGAACATTTTATTGCGTTAAAAACTTTGTAAATTTCACACCAATCTATTTTTTACTAGCATATTATGTATTCTTTTAATCTTTCTCTACAAAAAAGCTATAAAACAATTTTGGATTGGTTTGTAATAAATTACTATATTTGGCGAATTTTCGAAAATAAGCTTGCACAAGCACCGAAAAAATGGCTTGGCATTCCCAAAAATTAGTTGGACAGTTGTATGGTTAAAGTTCGTTGGAGAAATAATTCTGTTGTCACAAACACTAAACATATTTACAAACATTTAGAATAAATTAAAACAAAAACTTCACATAACATGTCTATGGTGGGCCTCTACTCTCGCACTGCACTGAAGCTATCGAAGTGCATTATGATTGCTAATCATTTACGTGGTTAGGGAAGTTGTTTTTGCCTCTGCTTATATTAGAACTGTATCAAACAAACAATAATTGAGTTATTCCTCCAAAGAATTTTAACTTAAAAATGGTTGAATAGCCGAGACGGCCGTCGTTGAATTTTATAGGACAAATTTACTTAATTAAATTACAAGTGAAAAAACATAGACCAAGACCAGGAGTTGAACCCGGGACCTTCAGATTTCCGTCCTGATTGCTCTACCATCTGAGCTACCCTGATATCTACCGATATTGGTTGATGTTATCTCACTTGTACGGTTTTTACTGCAATTATTGAATTAACAGATTGAATACCTCGTGTATACGACATTGAAGACAATCTCAATTCTTATTTCGCAGCTTACAGTGGTGTTATTTTTTTTCCGCTTACACACTTCCTCAGCAAGGGATATTTAATTAAATTACAAGTGAAAATAAATAGACCAAGACCGGGAGTTGAACCCGGGACCTTCAGGTTTCCGTCCTGATGCTCTACCATCTGAGCTACCCTGATATCAACCGAACAAAAAATAATACAAATTTACTATTTAAGAAGGTATGTTGTAATTATATTTATTAATAAAAATATTCGGAATGGCGAAACAAAATAAGTATTTGAATTAGTTATAAGAACGTTGAAAATAAATAAGATAGGTACATTTTAGAATAATGGGTGCAATGACAAAATTCTCAGTAATGAGCCTCGAATTTCCTATATATTCCGTTCTATTATTAAAATATTTTTTTACAGTTAGTTTATCGCATTATGTCTAGATACGTGAAACAAACAGTGTGTAATTCATCAGTTTTATTAATGCTATTATTATGTCAAATATATGTTTATGCTTTTTGTAATAAACGAAAATAACGAGAGAAAAGTTTGCAATCCCGGTTGGGAGTAACGATTTAGTAGATAGTACTTTATCACCGTTTGTTCCTCGTCCCAATTAAAATGTACTTCTGTTTAAAACACACAAAATAATTGCCACATTTTAAAATATTGTGGGGCAAGTGACTACACTTTGCCTCTAAGTTAAATCTTTCCCCTTGTGAAAGTTCCCCAATAGCTTTAATTCTCAATTTTTTCTCCTTTTTTTTAAAGTTTAGTGTTCTAAGATCTTACTGATTTAGTGTTGAAATTATTCCAGAACTAAGCTAATTTAATTCGAAATGACTGTTCTCCCTTCAGTATTGAAATTAAATATATTTAGGTGCATACCTTTATTATCGGAGAAATAAGTACACGATTAAGTCGGAATATGGTCAACTACATCGTCATATAAAAGAGCTCAGACAAAGATTCATTACTTAACCTCACTAGTTCTAAGTAGTGAGTTTCCAAGGAAGAAGTAAAGTTTCCAAACAAACAACTACCAATTCTGTCAACTTCAAGAAGGAAACGTCAAGATTGCAAGAGCAGGATCCAACAATCAACCATTTTATAAAAACTCCTTACTAATTACTACCAGTTCTAAATAGTGAAACTCCGCATCCTACATTGCTTACTTAATTTATCAAATATATCCAACAAAACAATTCAAACATTCTGTGATGGATTCTGTTACCATGAAGGAACTATGTAATATAAGCTACTTATAAACAAAATTGTAATAAATAGAAAACTATAATAAGGATTGTTATATATATTGTTTGCTGTGATTTAAATATAAATATTAAATTTTAGAATCCCTAACGATACATTTTGTAAGTAGGAAAACATAATATATAATTTTGATAATATAGATTTTTGATAAAATTTGTTTGTCATTTTGTAAAGTTGAAAATTTTTATTTAGACTTTTGAGTGTTTTTAGATTATTTTATTTCTGTATTCGGTATATTGCATTTTTGTTTATTTTATTCTGGTTTTTAATATTCTGTTAAGTGGAAGTTATAATTTAGGGAAAATATGTAAAATATTTCTGTGAGTATAGAAATGATTATTAAAGTTATGCAATATTGAATTGTTTTAGTAAATTTATTATTATAATGGGAGTTGTTTATGCTTTTAAAGTGGAAAATATTCATTGTTGTTTAATGCGTTATTTTCGATATGTTTGAAATTCCATGTAGTGCAATGGAATGTTTTATGTTATACGGATGTAGGAAACGATTATTCGTTCCACTGATGAATGAACTAATGCAGTAACTAATGAGTCGACTTCTTGTAATGCAACTCATCAGTTGTAATCTTGTTTACAGAAACTTTTCCGATTTTTAAACATTTAAATAGAGAATTATGTATTACACTATTAATAAGGTCAATGCTTTGCTCAATAACATTGTTATGATTTAACAATATTTTATTTATGCATGTGAAATCACGAAGAAAAATATTTCGCATTTAATTTAAATACGTGCTTGAATTTTGTAATAAGGATTTATTTAATATAAGTCTAAAAATATTGCTATATAATTTCCAATTAATACATTATATATGCATTACACAAGATTAATCAAGATAGGTATAACTTCTATGTTTCAGCCAAAAACAAACTTATCTTTAAGAAGTAATAATCTCGAGTCAACTAAATACCATTGTTCTTTAACTTTTAATTGTTCGATTCAATGGGTTATTAGTACCAGCATTTCACTGTGTTTCATAAATAATACATTTGTTCAGGAGTTTTATAACTTTAAAAATGTATGTCTTAACGACGAGTCATTACAAAAACCCAAAATTGTATAATTGTGACTAATTTAAAATAAAATGGAATAACTCTATTAATTCTAACGCTTACTAAACCGGAACAAATATTTTGGAAATTATTTCAAATTTACAAATTTAGAAAAAAAAACACGCAAAATATATTGTTAAATTTTGCCTTGTAGGCTAGAGTGAAGGAATTTAACATTATATTGAAAACAATCTTATGTCGACCACTGTTACAAATTTATGTACAAATGGCCATCAACATTATATTTTAAGTATTATTTATGTATGAAACTAAATGTAGTATACCTATATAAACTTATATACATGTACCTGGATTTCCGTCACGCAACTTATTTTGTAGTAACACTACGCGTTTCGAGAACAGGTTCTCATCTTCAGGTGTTGAAATCACTCACATGTGAGCACGTCAAACAAAAATAAAAAGTACAAACACACACAGATACACAGACTCACAGATACACAGACTCACAGATACACAGACTCACAGATACACAGATACACAGACTCACAGATACACAGACTCACAGAAACACAGGCTCACAGATACACAGACTCACAGATACACAGATACACAGACTCACAGATACACAGACTCACAGATACACAGGCTCACACATACACAGACTCACAGATACACATACACACTAATTACAACATAAAACATCGCACTGTTCACTGGAATAAAATTTTGTATACGTAAATTAAAAAATCACAAAACACGGAACTACTGTACAAAAATTTTACGGCTTTGATACATGTTAGCATTGCCACGGTCAATCGTCAAATTGCATGACGGAAATCCAGGTATATGTATATATGTTTATACAGGGTGAGTTTCTACTGACACCATTAACTTCGCCAGTGTGTTCTACTCACTAAATGGAATAAAAAAGTTCATATGGACCCATGTCCGATTCTCAACCGTTTGGCTGTAGTCGCGTATTTTGTGTTTTTTCAAAATCATGCTATTTTGCCTCACTATTTGTTTGATAAAAAAATACTAATCAACGTACCGAATTGCAATTAAAACCATTAGAACAAGAATTAAATTTGCTATAAAACCAAGGGTTTTTGTAATGATTTGTCAACAATAATGCCTTTCAAAATTGGAAATAAAATAACAAGTTGGGTAAGTAAATGTTTTAGGTTACATTTCAAGACCCTTTTTACTACTTAAATGAAACGTAAGGCAATATCAAATGAAATTTAAAACTTCCTCATTTAATAACCTTTAAAATGATGTA
>JAGFPH010003403.1:91094-105249 GCA_018207615.1 Philaenus spumarius | reverse complement strand
AAACTGGAATAAAACATGGTTTACTGATTTGGTTTTAACAAAGAAATGTACTGAAATGATGTACTTATTTGTTTTAAGAAATCAGCTGTAACTTGGTATTGGTTGAAATCAGCTGTTATAATGATATTATAATTTATCACCCAGTCTGAATCAGCTGTTGTTAATACTACATTTTTGCAATAAAGTTTTACGATTAGGTATGACAGTAAAAACTCTAAGAAACCGGAATAAAACACGTTTTACTGATTTGGTTTTAACAAAGAAATTCAAATAAATTATAAACCAACATAAGAGGTTACAAACTATTCTACTTAAGACAGTTTTCAAAATGGCCACCATCCGCTCTAATGCATGCCTGGACTCGTTTTCGCAGTTCTCTCACACTCGCCATTAAGTTGATGTCAATGCGCAGACGAGCAGCAGCCCTCACTATCCTATTTCTTACTTCCTCAGCTGTGTGCACTGGGGTGCGGTAGACTTCTTTTTTGAGGAAGCCCCAAACGTAGTAGTCTATGGGGGTGAGGTCTGGTGACCGTGGTGGCCAAGCAACCGTTCCACCTCTTCCGATCCACATCTCAAAACGGTTGCTAAGGTACTCTCGAACTGCGTTGCTGAAGTGTGGAGGTGAACCATCTGCTTTATAGATGATGCGCATACGCAAAGCCAGTGGCAAATCTTCATTGAGCTCTGGGAGTACTTCACTTAGGAATTGAAGGTATTGTACACCATTCAATGATGTAGGTAGGTCAAGATAGGATCCTATTAGGCGGTCCCCAATTAGCCCGATCCATACGTTTTCTTTGAACCTTGTCTGACTGCGTGATTCGCGAGCCATATGCGGATTTTCAACTGCATATTGATGCTCGTTGTGGAAGTAAAAACTCCATCTCGCGTAAATTACGATTCATCCGTCCACAAAATTGTCTTAAGAAAGTCGCCAAAATCATTATGTCTAATCCAACGGCAAAACTGAAGTTTTTGAGGAGGATCTCTCGGTTCAAAATTACGAACGCGGATGAAATGGTACGGATGCAGTCCTTCTTTACGAAGTAGTTTTGATACATATATCTGAGATACTCCCAATTCACTGGCCACAGTTCTTGTACTTGTCCGAAGATCTTCTTCTACTCGCTCTAGCACAGCTTCTTCGGCAAAAGCTTGCACGAAATTGCCAACTAAGCGACCATTAGTAGGAAACTTTCCATTTTCACACAAACTCTGATGTACCCTGGTAAAGGTTCTGACATCAGGAATCCTTCTGTCAGGAAAACTACAATTGTACTCGCGACTGCTTTCAGCCGAATTACCGGAGCAAATGCCGTTACACAAAATGCATATCAGAATATTCTAAATTTGTAAAAGAATCCATATCACAGAATGAATATCTTACAAGACAAATGCCTAGTTCAGTTTGACGTGCAAATTAAATGACGACTCAGTTAATTATTACAACAATGTAGTATTAACAACAGCTGATTCAGACTGGGTGATAAATTATAATATCATTATAACAGCTGATTTCAACCAATACCAAGTTACAGCTGATTTCGTAAAACAAATAAGTACATAATTTCAGTACATTTCTTTGTTAAAACCAAATCAGTAAAACGTGTTTTATTCCAGTTTTTTAGAGTTTTTACTGTCATACCTAATCGTAAAATTAAACATTTGTACATCATTTTAAAGGTTATTTTAAATGAGGAAGTTTTTAATTTCATTTGATATTGCCTTACGTTTCATTTAAGTAGTAAAAAGGGTCTTGAAATGTAACCTAAAACATTTACTTACACAACTTCTTATTTTATTTACAATTTTGAAAGGCATTATTGTTGACAAATCATTACAGAAACCCTTGGTTTTATAGCAAATTTAATTCTTGTTCTAATGGTTTTAGTTGCAATTCGGTACGTTGATTAGTTTTTTTTTATCAAACAAATAGTGAGGCAAAATAGCATGATTTTGAAAAAACACAAAATACGCGACTACAGCCAGACGGTTGAGAATCGTACACGGGTCCATATGAACTGTTTTATTCCATTTAGTGAGTAGAACACACTGGCGAAGTTAATGGTTTCAGTAGAAACTCACCCTGTATAGGTTTACTACATTTAGTTTCATACTATATTGCAACTGGAGACATGCAAAATAAAAATAAAAAATGAATTATTTATATGAGCTTGAAGGTTTTGTTAATGTACATTTGAGTTTAGAATGTTTAATTAGTATATCCAAGGCTTAAGTCAACCAATCATTGTTTGTGATTATGTTGTGCAGTTAATTGCAATTGCACCGATTATGTGTCTGTTATTATTTCTGTCCGAAGAGCGTAAATAGATTAAATATTTTACCAACGGAGTACTTGATCCTCGGAATGTTTATCAAATAGCAGCGAATTTAGTGGAGCAAATGTGTTTGTTGCTATTCTACTTGCGCACTGTATATATATTTTGAAGTGGGTTCAATAGTATCTTAAGTTTATAAATTACCTATATTTTATAAATTATACCAATATTATAAAGGAATAAAATAGGTTTGTATATTTCCAAATGCATTTAATACTCTCTTAGAAACTTCTATAACTTTAATAACACCTTCACTGATATTTCATATATATTTGTTTGAGTATTTACTTATTTAAGTTTAATCTTTTTACTGTTGACAAATTTAAATTCATATAGCAAGAGTCAAAAACAAAATGTAAAATTATTAAATTCTTACATACTACTTACAATTTAAAATGTCATACAAAACAATTTAATGCATTTAAAGTAAAACAATAAATTTATGTATAACACTTATACCTTTATGAAGTCATTCAATCTAAAAATACATAATTACTTCAAAATACAAAATAACAACATGAAAGAATAAAATTTATAATAATAATAATGTATCTCACCACCTGTTTCTGAGGAACTCTTTCGCCGAGTAAAAGGAATTGGCCAACAAGAGTTGTCGAAGACTTCTCTTAAAGGCCTTCTGGCCTTGAACAATTTTGTATTTATTTATTTAAATTTTTTTCGTGGGAGTTCATTAACAAGTACAACTCCTGCTTGAGAAGGCAGTTTTTTAAACATTTCAAGTCTATTCTGCCTTTCCCGTAAGTCATCTACCTGTCTGGTATTGTGGTTATGTATATATCTTTACTTAATATTGGATAGATTTAAATTTTAAATAACAAATAGTTTTTAAGGTATACATACGGGAGATTGTGAGTATTTCCAATTCCTTGAACACGATTTTGCAAGATTCCAGCTTTTGCAGATCTCCTAGCATTTGCAAATTTTTATTTTTTTTTAGAGACAAGTATCCTCACATCGTCACTCCGTAGTTAAGATGTGGGTAAATCAGCCCGTAGAAGGCTTTTTTTTTAAGTACTAAGACTACCAAATGATTTTAGATTTCTTGAACATTACAAACATTCCTGAACATAACTTTTGACAAATGCCATAGATATGGTTACCCCAGCTTAATTTACAGTCTACGACCATACCCAGTAACTTTGCTGATTGAACATCCTTGATTTCAGTCTCATCCAACATAAGGGAAGGTCCAATAAAATCATTTAGTTTTTTTTAGTCTGAAATACATCAGACTGTTTTTTTTAGAATTAATTGATAAAGTATTCTTAGCAAAGTACTGGCTTGTGATATAAGATTCCAAAAATGACATTATTTCCAATTTTTTAAGGGACTCTGCTTGTAAAACTAGAGTTGTGTCATCTGCAAACTATATTAATTTATCTTTTTATTACCTTTTTGGGATGACAATCATTGACATAGAAAAAATATAAGCCCAAGAACAAATCCTTATGGGACATCATAGTTCAGTTGAGCTTTATGTATATTTCAAGAATATATATAAAATATTTCAAAATATATAAAATAAATATATAGTAATTCGGTAAAATGAAATAAAAAATAAAATTTTATAACTTCATACAGCCTACAAGTGACAGGCGGATTACCACACTGATACTAAAATGATCAGACTTTAAAACACTTGCAAATGGACATTTCTCAAATTTTAATATTTAAATTTGTTTTTATAAATTCACTGGAATTTAATTATTTTGAATAATTGTTAGTTTCTTATCTTGTAAGTTTTAAGTAAAGCATTTTACCTTGCAGGGGTTTTGTTAGTAAAATTTTGTAGTTATACATTAATGATTTCTGAACACCTTTATTAATATCAAGAAATCTTTCATAACTTATCTTAATAATAGCTATTTATATTTTACTCTGATTACATCTTTAGTATGACCACACATTTTCTGAACGTAATACATAATTTTGAATTGTGTAATTTAAAATATAAAGTATTACATAATGGTAAGACTTATACGCAGGAAATACACCTAAGGTTGATTTATTAAGTAGCTGTATAATATTGTTTAAAAAACATTGCCAGGAAGCACAGATAATTTTGAAAATAAATGTTGTATAACGTTTACATAATTATATAAATGTATAGTCATATAAATAAGTAGTCGTCATTGCAAATCGTGTTAATGTTTTGTATGAAATACAATAAAAATAAATGTATGAGTACTAGAGATACAGACAACGAAAAATCAGTTACTATTTAATAATTTATTGAATATTTCTGTAAAATAACATTTATGACTAAAATCATGTAAGATGGATTTTACACTGTTTAAAAATTGTGATGACTATTAATAAATAAATATTGAGCTTGACTTGTGAGAAGATAGGCCTATACTTGATAGAATAAACTTTAAACACAAAATCTCACAATTAATACGTTTATTAACTAATACGAGTTTAACGACAAAGTCACCATCTTCAGTGATGCACGAGCTAAAATAGTCAAACTATAACTAAAATGACTATTAATGCGATATAATGCGGTTAATGAATTCAGTTTGTAGACTGGAATAATTTTTAAATTTGTTTTCCTGTAGATCATGTTTAGGCCTATTCTATGTAGGGTTTAGCTTTTTCCTCATTTAAGTGGAATTATAAATAATCCATTTGATTGTAATTGTTACCCTACATAACCTGTAATACAAAACATGTTTGGCTAAAGTTTCAATTTAATTAAATACTAAATAAATTTTTCCCGGAATGGCTTGTAATAATGATTTGAAATTAATTCACCATTGAATATTTAAATCAATATAGTATGTTTGATCGTAATTTTATATTAGCTACGTTACTGAACCAATTCGTAATCTATCATCTGCAAGATCAGTTTTGATAAATGCTAAATAAATATCATTTGTTAATTCTAGTTTTAAATATTTCTTAATTAAATTACAATTAATTAAAGTAAGCAACCTCTAAACATGTACACAATTTAGCGAAAACTAATAAATAACAATTTTTAATTTGCAATGTGTAACAATGTAATAACATAACTATTCATTACCATCAAATAAAAACAAAACAAAAATAAACACTATTTTAAATGAAGGTTGAAAATAATGTAAAATTATTTTTGTAGAAATAATTACTTAGTATTTCTATTTGTCCGAACCGACAACTATATTTAAAAAAAAATATATATATATATATATAAAAATTGAATTAATACATTCTTTGTCACATTCTACATGTAATAAATATAAATATATATTATAATCATATCTTGTCAATTTGCAGATAATTATAATAACGAGCAGCCTTCCAACATAGCTATTTCAAGATAACAGAAGAAATGTGTTTTTTTTTTTACTTATAAAGTTCTCCCTCTTTTTGAAGCAATATTTACAAATGATTATTATTTAATTAATAAATTGCTCTGCACCTACCTCCCTTTTTATTGTAAGTAAAGTCTACATAAATTTATTTATTTTATTACTTTCAACAGCTAACACACAAAACTAATTTACTAAAAGCTTTAAATAACATTAATATTAACTTATAAAAATTAAAAGTCACAAAGAACTTACATTTTTCTCTAGCATAATAACAATATGCTAGTCAAAAATGTAAGTTCCCTGTCTGCAAGATGAAATTTACCACACACTAATTACTGGGTTAAAAATGTTAACTGTTGTTTAATGATTTAAAAAAAAAATTGTATGGCCGTGAAATTCTACTATCCTTAAAAATTTTAGGCTAAAATAAATAACAAGAAGGATTTCCTATGTGAGTATGCACGTCAAACATGCCTGACGATTGTACAGCCTTCTCTATGAGAAGCATTCACATTTTACAATCCCGGCGGAGTAAAGTAGATCCCTAAAACATGTCCGATAGAAAGCTTATCATTTGTTTCTAAAAGTATTACATTTGTCCACTTTTAAGTCAAAGAAAACTTTACTGTATTAACGCTATGTTCGTTTCATCCACTTTTAGTCAGTTGTACCTAACATAGTTTAGAATAGATTGAATGTAATGTAATGCTATGTACTCCATCCGAAAAAAAATATTCTAAAAGCACAAACATAAGCTTAGAACTAAACTATAGCAAAACTCTTCGAACCAATCATATTGCTAGCTGTATGCACTTATTGTATAATGTGTGTTTTTTTTTTAATGTCTAGGAACACCTAGCGACTACAAAAGCTAAAATACTGTTAGAGCATTTTGTAGAAACACAAAATTAAAACTTATGCATCCAAATACAAATTTATAGACACCACTTGCGTTTAATCGTTATTAAATTTATTTTTAATTTGTTTGATATTTTTTAGTGTCAAACCATATGAAGAACATCTAATAAATTACTTTATGAATGAAACTAATGTTAGATTGTGTGATTTTGATAAACAGTCTATAAATTTAGTATGATTTTATTCTGACCTTGAATAACGAAAATGATTAAATTACAGCATAACTTTAGCACCATTAAAATAATATATTAAATTTAATTAACTTTTCCTCAATTTTTGATTATTTTATGAGACAATTAATTTTAAAACACTTTTATATATAGTTCTTACAGTAAAGGTCTAGACTACTTCCAGTTTTATAATACACATTATAACCAAGACATTATAACAAATTACACAATTGACATATTTACAAAAACCAAGAATATAAATAAACATAATTAAATGAAAAAATGTCAAAAGTTAATGACATAAAAACTGCCAAAGCATGGCAGGAAATGTGGTTTCGCCATACTCACTGCATGTCATAAACTCTTGACCCTGTTTTCAAAGCGCCCCACATCCGTATTGAATTGAGAAATTCACAGCCAATCAGAATCATTTCCTGTGGATGACTTGATTCGCCATTTCAAAAGCAGTCCTTGGATAATGTAATAAGAGTAAGGTTGCTTCTCGAAACAAGGCGCTGAAACTTTCTACATAGCAATGCCAGTACTTAAATGATTTAGTAATTACATATGCTTTTCACTTCAGGATGATTATGAAAGCCCTGATAAATGCCTATGCAGGCAGATAGAAACATACAGATTAATTAATGAAGATTTGTTTTATTGGACACCTATTCTTTTCCATTGTGTTTATATATTGTGTCCTTTGTAAGCTAAAAGATTATTAATAAATACCCATTAAATTAATAAATTATTACACAAAAACCGAGATATTATTTTTAACGTGAAACACAGACAGTAACTTAACACTTACAAACATAAATTAAAATGGTAAGTTTAAAAACAATTGTATAAAATGTATATTGAGAGTACAACTATAATAACAGTTTGAAAAGTATACGTTTCTATTATTTTTCAACTCAAATTATAAACAAAGTCATTACACGTTGTGGACAAAATTATAAAATATTAGTAATTCCGTTATTACAAACAACACGACTAGAACAGCATGTGTTGTAAAGTTTTGATGCCACTAAACGACCCAGTATCGCTAGACCAATCAGATTGCGTTTCGTCCCCTCATTCAATAACCAATATCATTCCCGATACTATTCCTTGTATGCCCTTTTAAAACATTGTAATTTGCCAAGAAATTAATATCATGTTTTAACAAGAGACAGTGTAGTTAACCTTAGTTTGAAAACTTTTAAAACTTGAATTTAAAGTAGGCTAATAAGGTATTTAGTAAGGATTAAGACAACTCTATTTTATTTGTATTGTGTTATTAGCAATCGATATAAAAATAAAATAATGCTTTTTGTTTAAAAAACTTAAAAAAACGTTTTGCCTTTGCATTTCCAGAAACACGATTTCATGTTTTTGTTTTAATAAAAAAGTATTGATACCTTTATAGGAATACTAATAATTTATGACTATCTTTCATTCCAAAACAGTAATATATTTTCTCCTGAGCGCATACAGGTACTCAAGATTACAGTTTGACTTTGAAATGTTACCCAGATAATTGTCCACTAATGAAGAATCAAGAATTATGTTACAAAGATTTTTCAATGTTAATTCCGTATTACATATTTAAAAATAGCTCATTTAAGGGATACACAAAATGTTTTGTTTATCAATTTGTGAAAATATTTCCAGAAAAATATAATAATTGTAAGTCATTATATACACTGTAATATTTGATAGAATAAACTTAGAACACAAAATCTCACAACTGATACGTTTATTAACTCAAACGCGTTTCAACGACAAAGTCGCCATCTTCAGTGATTGCACGAGCTACAATAGTCAAACTTTAACTGTGAGTTGATTTATAGTTTGACTATTGTAGCTCGTGCATCACTGAAGATGACAACTTTGTCGTTGATACGCGTTTGAGTTAATAAACGTATTAGTTGTGATTAGTTGTGAGATTTTGTGTTTTAAGTGTATTATATCAAATATATATTCTCACAAGTCAAGCTTAATATGTATTTATACGCTGCAATATAATAGGGGAATAGAGTGTATAGCAATATTTCTGGTAATAATACATATCTTAAAATTTAAAAAAATGTAAGTGTGATAACCTAATGCTGTTTAAAACAATACACTATATTACTATATCCAAAAAGTTTAGATTTTGTTAACCAAATGTAATTTAAGCAAACAATATTTATATTAAATCATCCTAAGTTCATATTCTTTTTATAATATTACGAACACGGGATAGCTTTTCAAATATGTCAAATTCAATTTGATTACACTTATCACGAAATTTACCCATGACAGACTAACAGCTGGTTAGACACTAATGCCGTAAGTTTCACGTTTTTTTTTCTTTAAGATAAAAGTTATATAAATTGTACGAACAAATTCAAGATATAACTTTAAACTATGTGATCTTAAAATTCAGACACTGCTGATATTGACATGAGTATACCTGCTATTAAGTCCGAACAATCTAATAATTAAAAAAATAAAATGTATTTTCCTTTTCATTAAATATTATTCAAATAAATTTGATATTTACCTTGATTTTTGTGATCTATGGCCTCATATAGATTGATGACCACGGTTTCAACTTCACTGAGTCATTCTAAAGTATCACGCAACATATTTCTCTCCTTACTTAGTCACATTCAACAAAATAACTAACACACAATTCACATGAAGTACTTGGTTCAGTGGTTTGTCAAAGGTACATATTGTTTATGCATCCTATCTCGTATATGTATCCAAGCTTAAACTGTTTGGATGGGTTAGGTTTGAGTAAAGGCGGGGAGGAGGAAGAAAAAAAAACATTTTTGGACTTACTATCTGTGTTTAGTTAGTTGTTATATGAATAATGAGATTTTCATTTTAATTTGTCATTTAAGATTTCGGAAGATCTGATTTCGGAGTATTACTATATTTGAAACACTTCTAACAGATACATTTCCCTGCTTTTTTTGCAAGTTTTTACTATCTCAACTTTTTCTTGGATGGAATAATAATGTAGGTTTTAGACTTAACTAGTGGTTCAGTGAAAGTTTAGATCTGCTTACACGAATTTTCGGCTTTAATAAGTTGACGTCACTTTAAAATACTAATTAAAAAATGGTTAACAGGTAAATCATTATATAGTCGTGTGAACAATGTTTAGTTATTATAATAGAACTGTTGCAATTTAAACTTTGAAAAAAAAGTTAATAATGTTTATATTTGAAAGAAAAAATTAATTAATTTATATTACACCAATTTAAAAAAAACAACTTTAAATCGTAAATAATGCATGTGCTTTAGAGACTGAACTAATTAAAAAACAATAATAATTAGATAAATTCCTTGTTAAGTGAGTCATTAATTTGCTATTTTCGAAAATATATTTGTAATAATCACATTTTCTCTATTGTAAGAATTTTTTATAATAGATCAGGGGGGTACCGGAGTGACGATCTGGTTCATGTGTTGACGGTGCTGAAAGTGTCACGTTGATAACGCTGAAAACCTTGCGAAATTCAAAGGTTATGTTACGTTGAAAGAGGGACGTTAGTTTTTGAGGGGTTGTCAACGTCGCGTCCCTTACTTCCAAAATGGACACCATTCAGTTCTGATATAATTTTGTTATAAAGAGGGACACGGTTTTTAGCGAAATTTAAAGAATATCTTACACTCTATATTTAAAAAAAAAATTGAAACACGTGTTGGTATTTCTTAAAAACCTCCTTCAAACAATAATATACACATAATAGAACATTAAATATATATATATTTTTTGTATAGATCGTTGAATTTTAATCTAATTTTGATCAATGTTTTAACAAATAATACTTACTCAAAATCTAAAAGTCTTTTTCTATTAAACACAAAATGTATGCAAATGATTGAACAATACAATAAAATATACTTTAATAAAACTAAAAAAATATTCATTGTTTAGCTTTAGAACTACTTTAGTCAATCAACATACCTTAATTTTCAGTCAATAGTAATACTTGTTTTTTCAATGTATGGCTACATATTTCGCTGCCACAGGCAGCATCATCAGGCCAGCCAACAACACTAACACTAGTCCATTGTTCACATAAACATCACATACATAACAACACAATAACATTGAAAAAACAAGTACTACTATTGACTGAAAATTAAGGTATGTTGATTAAAAAAATATATATTACAAACTGTCTTGCTTATGATGTACTGATAACCAATTTGATGTTATTTCAATTTACTACATTAAAATGGCCAATTGAACGTTATGTTCTGAGAACTGAAACAATTTAATTTCTGTATTTTAACTTTGCTGATGCCTTCCAAACAACTTAATCGATCTGATTTATTTAATCGACTTCAATTAATTACTTTAATTAGTAAAACATACACATCAAACACCCATAAATGAGCTGCACAGATCCAACGTTGTTTGACTTACTAATTCAAATTACGTGTACATTTGCTGAAATTTATTTTATCTTAACTAAGGCCGAAAATAATTCTGACTCAAACCCTTTAGGATGTAGCTTTACACCTACCTACACATTTACATAAATATTTACGTTAGGCCTATGTATATTTGAATAGTAAAATTAATTTCAAAAATGTTTTAATTAGTAATATGATTTAATAACGAATGTTTTTTTTTCCATGGACCACTAGCAGAATTTGTATTTTATTCCAATTAAGATGATTTAATAAATTACAAATAATCCGTTTTCATTTATTGTATACATAATCTGCAATACAAAACGTATGACATTACTTTTATCTATTAAATAAACTGAATTCACTATATAATAATATTATTGCTCATTAATTTAACAATGAGATTCAATAGAAATGAATTAATAGAAATTGTTTTTTTAATAAAATATTTATAAATAGTATAAACATTATTGACACAGTTAGTCAATCTAAAAATTATTTATAATTTTTACGAATATTTATAAGTATTTTAATTAAATTTTTTTCTATAATGATAATTGTATTGTTTTTACAAGAAATTACAATAAATATATACCATAAACATATTTTATAAAATTCTATAAATAATTAATCGAAAGCAATTTAGGCAAAAAGGCTTATGGATTTAAGTAAACAACTTTCCAAAATTTACTAAATCCATGTCGTAATACAAAATCTTTAAACGCTAGAAAAATCGCTTTTCTTACAATGAACAAAAAAGTAGTCTATATACTTTATAAAAGTGTACGCACAATAGTTACGTATATATTTGTTATTTTAATTTGGAAATACAAACAAATGTTTATATGTAAACAAAATGCATCTACAACGATTTTGTAATAACTTTATTCAAAATATTGACGGCTTTTATACATGAAGAATTAAGTGATGCAAAAATTTAATATATATATTTGTAGCGGTATTTTACACAAATATTAAAATACGTATCTTAGTAACTTGTTACTATCTTCGTTTCTCTGTCGGTTTAACTTGTTGGTCTGTTTATCTGTCGGTTTAACTTGTTATAATAATGGGTAATTAATTGCCTCATTTTAACCGTCGAGCACTCTAAAATATATCCTTTCTGGATTACCGGTTTCGGTGGTTCATGTCACCATCATCAGATCAACCTCAGAAATTATTCATTCCACTTTGTGGAACACTTCATACTATACTTTACACAATTAACATAAAACTTTAAAAAACACAAGCACTTGAACAAATTTAAATATAAGTACTGTCTGAAAAAAGTACTTCACATGAGGACTCCTTTACACATCCTTTACACTTGTTAGTCTGTTTAGCTGTCGGTTTACCTTGTTGGTCTGCTAGTCTGTTTATCTGTTGGTTTAACTTGTTAGTGTGTCTGTGTATCTGTCGGTTTAACTTGTTAGTCTGTTTATCTGTCGGAATAACTTGTTAGTCTGCTTATCTGTCGGTTTAACTTGTTAGTCTGTTTATCGGTCGGTTTAACTTGTTAGTCTGTGTGTCTGTATTTAACTTGTTAGTCTGTCTGTGTATCTGTCAGTTTAACTTGTTAGTCTGTTTATATGTTAGTTTAAATTGTTAGTCTGTGTATCTGTCGGTTTAACTTGTTAGTCTGTTTATCTGTTGGTTTAACTTGTTATTCTTTTTATCTGTTGGTTTAACTTGTTATTCTGTTTATCCGATGGTTGAACTTGTTAGTCTGTTTATCGGTCGGTTTAACTTGTTAGTCTGTTTATCTGTCGGTTTAACTTGTTAGTCTGTTTATCGGTCGGTTTAACTTGTTAGTCTGTTTTTCTGTCGGTTTAACTTGTTAGTCGGCTTTCGGCTTATCTGTTGGTTTAACTTGTTAGTCTGTTTATCTGTTGGTTTAACTTGTTAGTCTGTTTATCTGTTGGTTTAACTTGTTAGTCTGTTTATCTATTAGTTTAACTCGTTAGTCTGTTTATCTGTCGGTTTAACTTGTTAGTCTGTTTATCTGTCGGTTTAACTTGTAAGTCTGTTTATCTATCGGTTTAACTTGTAAGTCTGTTTATCTATCGGTTTAACTTTGTTAGGGGTCGAAATATAGTTCAAGCTCAGGGTTCAAAATTATGGATCACTATATGGTTCAAGGATTATAATAATAGAAATCAACCAATTCATATACCTTGCAATTCTTATATTTTATAATTGAGTGGTTCAGTGGTAGAATGACGCTATTTTAACAATTAACAAACAACTACAATACCTAACTGACTTTACATCAAATAACAACATCTACTGACTTTACATTAAATAACAACCCTAACTGACTTTACATTAAATATCATCTACCTTGATTCTATCTATAATTAATTACTATTAATTATATCCCAAGACGAAACACTCACAATAGCAATGACCAAAACACAGTTCTTAAGATATGAATATTAGACAGTCTGTTTGCCTACCTTCTGTACCAGTACTCCCCAAGTTTGTTTCAGCTGGATCTGCCGAATACTATAGGCTTCGGCCTACACCGTATATCTTTCCCAAAACACTGCCCTGTCCCATCATCATTGCTCCGGCCGTCTTCCAAAACTATCTGGCCCCGTATCTAGGTCAGTAGGGCCATTTTATAGTGAACTGAGTTGACATAACTAGGTCTTTAAAGTATGCCTAGCTTCTGTCAGCACTTACACAATATTTTACAGTCTTTCCAAACCATGTTCTATATTCTGTGTTCTCGCCTTGGGACTTATAAATCTTAAACTACTCTTTATTACATGTAATTATTAAATAATTCCTAATTCTACACTATTAATCCTAACAACTTGTTAGTCTGTTTATCTGTCGGTTTAACTTGTTATTCTGTTTATCTGTCGGTTTAACTTGTTAGTCTGTTTATCTGTCTTTTTAACTTGTTAGTCTGTTTATCTATCGGTTTAACTTGTTAGTCTGTTTATCTATCGGTTTAACTTGTTAGTCTGTTTATCTGTCGGTTTAACTTGTTAGT
>JAGFPH010003403.1:76536-91084 GCA_018207615.1 Philaenus spumarius | reverse complement strand
ATTGGTTTAACTCGTTAGTCTGTTTATCTATTGGTTTAACTTGTTAGTCTGTTTATCTGTTGGTTTAACTCGTTAGGCTGTTTATCTGTTGGTTTAACTCGTTAGTCTGTTTATCCATTGGTTTAACTTGTTAGTCTGTTTATTTATCATTTGAAAATGGAAAAATTTGCTCAGTGGTGTTCCTCGACGTCGAGAAAGCATTCGATAAAGTGTGGCATGCTGGACTGATCAAAAAACTTTAAAACCTGCTTCCACAAGGCCACAGTATGTTACTAAAATCATCTCTATCTCATAGGTTTTTTAGGGTAAAGCAAGAAGAAGCTTACTCCGATTTAAAAGAGATTAAGGCAGGTGTTCCGCAAGTTAGTGTTTTGGGAACATTACTGTATCTCCTGTATACCAGAGATATTCCTACGCCAAGACTCCCAGATACTTATATTGCTACATTTGATGATGACACTGATGTGCTATCTGTAGGCGATACAATTGAGCAGTCAACTGGAAAACTGCAAGAAGAAATAGATTATATAAACAGTTGGGCCCAAACATGGTGCATAAAACTTAATGAATCTAAGTCAGTCCACATTAATTATACAAATAAAAAGATACATAATCATATTCATATTATCGCGAATGGTACTGTGATCCCACACTCTAACTCAGCGAAATACCTTTGCATGACTCTGGATGCCAAGCTTCGGTGGAAAGAACATTTTAAAAAGAAATACAATGAACTGAACATCAGGTTGAGAAAGATGTATTGGCTGTTGGGCAGAAAGTCCACGTTATCCCTGCACAACAAGCTAAAGCTATATAAACAAGTGCTGAAACCCATATGGACTTATGGCATACAGCTATGGGGATGTGCTCGAAATGCTAATAGGCAAATTATTCAGAGATTCCAAAATAGAACTTTGAGAATGATAGCTAATGCACCATGGTATGTTCGTAATTGCGATCTACATAGGGATTTAAAAGTGACCACTGTTACTGAATAAATTAAAAAATGTGCTTAAAGCCATGAAAGACGGCTAAAAATTCACATTAATGAGGAGGCGTGCAAGCTTCTCAACAACGATGAACTTCATAGAAGACTCAAGAGGACTTAGCCTTTTGAGCTGACATCATAGATCAATATACTAGGAGCGCCGATGGGTTAACCTGGACTAAAAAATTACATGTTATGTTGTTAGAATTACATGTTATGTTGTTAGATTTAAGCTGATTGTTAGTTCTTAGAACTAGTTGCAGTAAAAATAAATTTAAAAAAAAGTCTGTTTATTTGTTGGTTTAACTGTTTACTCTGTTTATCGGTCGGTTTGACTAGTTAATCTGTTTAGCTGTGTCTGACAGTTTATTTTGTTCCAGGATTAAAACAGTTCTGGCCCTTTTTATATCTAGACCATCAATACACTTTGAAAACTATAAAGTTTTTGCGCAAACGATTGAACCTCAACAGATATTGCTTGATTTAGATTTATTTCTTATTGTTTAAAGTTAATACTTAAGACAAACATTTGAAATAGTTTATAATACATTTTGAAATATTTAGTTTTCAAGATGTTTTAGAGAGTATTACTACATCTCGAACAACATCTATTTCCAAAAATATTGCAGGTACCATGTTGATACACCATGAGTTATTATTAGTGTTCATAATTTACTGTACAAATGAAAGCCAAATGTTTTAAATACTGTATAATGTCATCCCAAAATGTTTTCTGACCTTGCAGTGCAGCATTGTGTTGAATATATTCAGTGTTGATCAGCTGTCGTTAGTACGTATCTTGTCGTAACTCTTATTTTGTTTTATTAAAGATTCTTTCAGCAACGTTGGAAAAGGTTAAAAATGTGGATGTTCCTTTAGGTTTTACTTTCTGGGATAACTAAGCTAACCATCTTAAATATAAAAAGTTGTATTATTTTTAAACAAACAACATTTTGATAGGCGTTAATTCTATAAATGTAATATTTGTTATTATTTTTGGTCAAACTTTAGTTTAAAAAGCATTTTAAGCCCGAATAATTCACATTGGTCCTAAGTCATAATAATTATATTGTATTGAATTATTAAATCAGCTGTATTTTATGTTAATGTGTATACTATACTGTTCCATAATACTGTTACTGCAGCATTATTATTAATGGATAATAACAATTTTTTTAAATAATTGTTTAAAATAAGGTTAAAAATGTTGTAATTAAATTGTGTATAATATTAAAATGAAATATTTTCGTGGAAACCTTTAGAAGTGTAGAAATGTATAAATAATTATAATTTAAAAATGTGTTAAATGAAAAATTTTTTTTATTTTTCTTATTCCTCAATTTAAACTTAGAACACTTTAAAATTAGCACAGATTCAAATTCGTATATATTTGTAATGTTAAGTACTGAAAGTGTAACATTTGGAGAAATTGGTGTAGTAATTCAAAAGTAAAATGAAGCACCGCAACGCTGTACTATTAAGTTTTAATTTGCTTTGACGTTCTAAATGGGAAATAGGGAGAGAGATGAAAGCTTTTAGAAACCAATACTAAGCTTTCCATTAGACATTAGACGGAACTACTTTACTCCGCCGGGAATGCTAAATATTAATGCGTTGATTAGACAAGGCTGTGGTTTATGGCAACAGCATCTGCTAGGTTTAACATGTATACCCACATGGGACAACCTTATCCTTCCTTATTGCTTCTCAGATATTGAAACGTTCTTGCACATTGAAAACTACCTTCCTGTTCTTGCAAGATTTCTGTTTTAGTTTGATTGTTTACTCAGTTTAGAGACCAACTCTGATCAGCAAACTTGTAAACGAAATATTTTTAGTTAAAATAATAGAAATAAAATATATATGTTTAAAGTAAAATACAAATATAATAATATGTATTTTTTTTACAGTTTATTGTGCGAATACAGAAAACTAATTTTATTTTTCATTTTATAATAATACATTTTTTTAATTATAATACAACCCTTCTTGATAATACAGTTTTGTTAATTTAATAGGAGTAAATGACAATTAATTATATAAAATATTTTAACGGTTATAAAAAACATACCAGTACTCAAATTTTCATTGCATTTTATTAGCAATATTAAGTTATTATAATTTAAATTTTACAGATAGTTTTTATTTTTTTATATGAGATTTTTCATTGTTTTTATAAAGCTAAATTAAAAAATTCAGTATCTCAAATACATAGTTTATTTATGTTAGTGTTTAGAGGGAACATAACAGTCACATGCATTTCATTGACTCCACGGCCCCTTGGTAATATGAAAACATTATTCGGGGCTTGATTTATTGCTACGAACAGTGCATAGTAAATTATATTATTTAATATGTTAAAACATTTAAAGTGCTTATGTTTTGTAAACCCTAGAACCAGCAAATAACATAGGGATGCGATCACATCGTGCTGCGACAACACATTTGAACGCGTGATTGTATCAAATATTTCACCCACTAAAAAAAAATCTTCCAATATCAAAAAGACAAAAACCGTTGGAAAGGAAATGAATTAAACTTGAATTTTTGTAATATTTTTTCTTCTAAAACGTATATTTATATATGTAATCATCGTTTTAACATTGCCGATTTCTGTACACCTGTTGCCGCGAGTGAATCACAATGCAATTATACTAAACTTTCCCACGTCTATAAACATCCACGGCGCTCAACAGAAGTATTTTCATCAATAATATAAAGATACCATTGGATTCGTCAAGATTTTATCTTCCTTAAACTGCCTTTAAATCAGACGTCACTCTTACACTTTTCAAAATAGAAAGGTTTCTGTAAACACTTGCAATTGGAAAGTTTTAAACCAATGAAACAGCACATTTTTCAATCAAGATAACGCCTTCAATTTTTGAAGTTACTATTTATAACTTTATACCATTTTGTAAAACTTCGATCTTTCGTTTGGTGTAAAGTAAACTAGATTTGACTGGTTAGATATTATTAAAACAGCAGTGGAAAGTATATACTTGCGTAGAATTCAAATACGGCATGAGATAGCAAAGTAAGGCTGTTTCCCACGATATCCAACGGATTTTTGTATGTCCTTTATCGCCATTAGGTTTCATTTGTTTCATCTCATTTTGTAATTCAACTAAATCTAAGTCATATACTTTTATGAAATGATAATTTAAAAATGTACAGTTGAATTCTTTGATTTATACTCTACACTTTCTTGTAATAATATTTCATGTTTAGTCAAGGGATATATTCCTAAATTATTATTCAAACTAGGCCTAGTTTTGTTGGGAGTATTGTAGTAGGAACATAAAAACTGGTGTTTTCAAAATTTTAAATTGATAAATAGTTTTATACAGCTCTATTTAGAACTAAATTAAAAACTTTTTTACATTTATGAAAAAAATTACAAAAATTGTTTACTACTTTTTATGTAGGCCTAAACTTTTACCTTTCGTAACTGAACATTTTTTGTTTCTTGAGCTAATAACTTTGCAAATTTTACATTTATAATTTTTTTACTGGCATATATAAATTCTTTAAACCCCTCTCTACAAAAAAGCTACGGTAACATTGCCGGTTCTAGGGTTACGATAGTAACTTTTCTTAAATGTGGTGTATTTTTTTTTAAATTGTTATTTTCTTAAAAGTTTTCAGCTTAACTATGATTTTATCTAAGGTTAAACTAAATCAAACCTTGAAAAATAATTTCTATTTAAATTCGCGTTAAATTCATGTATACAATTTTCATACAATTCATGTATACAAGGTATACAATTATTACATTTCAAAATATTAAACCCCCAACTCTACAGCAACGCTTTTTATTATTATTTTTTTTTAATGGGGTTGATATTTTTGCTCACAGGTTTTCGCTTTAGTCTCAAAGATAGATCATATTCAAGAAGCGAGGGTTTGTATACGCGAATGCATATAATCTCAACAAAGTAAGTTTGACATATTCTGCTAATTGAACTACTTGATACCCATTGAAAAACACTTTTACTATTAAATATAGCATAATTATATATAGAATTTTGTAAATAGAATTACAAATAATAAACAATTCCATGTAGAAATAATTCTACTTAAGACTGACTTGAAATAAATATTTTAAATTGATATATTGTGAAGGCATTATAAAATTTAATTTTATGCAACGATAAAATGTTAGAAATTAAATATTTTTCGAAATCCTTATTATTGTTGTAGGTTATATTTTAGAATCGTTTTAAAAATTTGTTCAATTAAATTTTAACGTCTTCATAAACTGCAAATTGTAAATATGTTCCTATGTGATAACATGTATTGAGCAACTACAAATAAATGCATCTACAGAAATTTTTAACTACTAATATTAATTGCTCTGAAAATTAATGTGCATACATAAACCGGGAGTATCTAAAGCAGGTATCAGTAAAAGATTGTATTTTAAATATGTTAAGTAATTTAAATAACGGCACAAACAAAGTTTAAATCTTTATAATGTTGCTAGGATACATACAAAAGTTTTCATATCTGATATTTAAATAGAGGTAATTTTTAGCATAACTAACTATACTCTTTAAATGCAATACAATACATAAAAAGAAACCTTAAACATGAAAAAATAACGTCCACCTAATTTCTTTATAAAATAACTAAAAATGTCAAAATTATAGCTCTGTCGTTTAAAGCTAAGTGGTATAAATAATTCCCTGTAGTTTTAGAGCATTTCTATTGCAGCCTCGACAACATACAGAAGGTATAAATGCGGGGAAAATCAAATGGAATGTATCACGATTAGACCTCAATTTGGATTCAAGTGGAGACAGATGGGACACAGGGAGAGACATGAAATCATTAAGAAACCAATGCTAAGCTTTGGAAGGATTAGACATAGACAGAACTACTTTACTCCTCCGGAAACTGTCATAATGTTATGCACTACACAAAGTTGGGAACTAAACCAACTAGTGCAAGCAGTTTGATTGTGTTTTAAATATGAAGTTGTGTAACCAATTAATGCACATGAGTATTCGCCATAATATGAACAAGTTATTTATATACTATCGAAGTTTCTATTATAGATCACTTACTTCTCCGTATGTGGATATTATAAATTTAGTATACGAATTTTCGTAATTTTCATCTTGTATTATAATTTATAACTTAAATAAAGCCAAAACGTTTTACACTTTTTCTATACTTAAATCTTAGTTATTTTCAACCTAACCTAACCTAACCTTTTAGCGAATAATGGTTCGTAATAAAATGTTTTCCGAACGTTTTGTTAGTATTTTTGTATAACGTTTTAATCAACGCTGCAACCAAAAGTTTGAATTTTGACAGAAAACACAATGCTTGTATTATAACAATGTAAACATACTTCAGGTTATATATATGACTTAAAATGTGTAAGTAGGACGCAGTGAAAAAAATATATTTCATTATGTTTATTTCATATATTTAATTCGAAAATGACTCTTAGTTAACAGAACAAACAGCTGTTTATAAATCTGCATAAACCTACACAGTAAGGCAATTTTAAATAATGTTTCATACAAACACCTTCCTATTGGTGAATTAAATTTTGTTATGTTTAATATTGAGAATCCTTTTACAAAACTGTGATTTTAAAATGTAGTAGCTAATCTAAGAGTATACAGGTTTTTTTTTTTTGTACTTATCGCAAAGTTAGACTCAACCTTTCCTCTGGAATGATACACTTCCTAATGTTTGAGTTCAATCTCTGTAATCGGGGTTTTACAAGTTTCAGTATGTGTTCAATAGTTGGAATGCTCCTTCGAAAGTAATTGTAAAACTGTCATGGGTCATTTCTAATTTCACCTAACCACTTTCCTTTGGGGACCGTACATCGAACAACTGAATGTAGTTCCACAACATCACAGCCACACCATCATCCAATATTTCCACGGTAAACTGGGATACCTATAATTAAACACTTCTTTCAAAATAAAATAAACTGGAACAAAAGTACTTGGAGTTCCCTCCTTTTTATCGCCACTCAGTCACTGTCGAGTCCAATCTTGTGGTGGAGCGGTACTCCACCCAATTCGACGTCACGTCCAATGTTTCGACGTTCTGTCTCGTCATGTCGTGTAGTGTCGCATCGACACTTAGACCAACACAGACCATGTTTGCACACACTTTTGTTACGTTAAGATCTTCGTGCAAAACTTTTACACTCGGTGACTTTGACAATGTTCCCAGATTTATATGTAATTTTAACACTGTGGCTCGGGGTCATTTCACTTAATCAGAAATATTTTTGTTTTATTTGGTAGTGAACGGTCTTCCAGGACGTTTACTTATTCAACATTCTCTCGCCCTACATTAAATCTCTTATGACCCTTAAATACACGTAATAATAGACCGTTTAATACCATAAGCTGTTGTAGTCATTCGAAATATTCTGTGAATGTTTTACTAAATTTAACTGAACAATTTAAATTATTACGTTCTACTTTTAAACTACAGAAAGCACAACCTATCTTATCAGAGAGTATTTACGCTTTTATGAGGTTTCATACTGGTTTAAGGTCATCCCATGTGATTTGTTACCAGTCCCAAAAGGTTTTTTTGAGGTGGAATCAGAGTTTCGTTATTTTAATAAAATTACATCGAATTTATTGAATAATTTTAAATTTTGTCATTCACATTTCTGTTTAGCTGGAATTGATTTGTGGTAAAGTAAATATACTATTACGCTATTAAGCATTCGAAAATTGTTATTTATTTAAAACACATTTTATAAAAACAACAGAAATGAAGTTTTTACAACTACAGGAGAAACTTGTATGAATATAACTCTAAGTTTAAGGACCATATTACCGAATTTATTATTTGACGCACACATTGTATTTCGCCAATTTGAACTCTCGTAAAATAAACACGACGGCCTGCTTCCCGTGTACACTATGCCAGCGTGAAACAGTCTCCAATAGCTGGTGGATAATAATTCACGGCCTGTTCTTTATAACGTTAGAAACGAAACGATAAATTTAATTTTCTGTCAAAATTTTACGGAGAACAAATTGAGTTACCGCGCCATGTGCGCTCGCCGTTAAACGTTACACGTTCCTAATAGATTTCCGGGTGTGAGACTGTTTCGCTCTTTGTCACTTTACCAGATGTCTCGCCGTTACAGTTTTACTGTATTGTCTCGCTCTCAAGTAAAAACTAAATAACTGTCTGCGTCTGATATAAAATATTGTAGATACATTTGGTCCTGAATACAAAAAGTTTAAAATGTGTTTTCCATTGTAAAAGGAGATAAATAAATATTTTCTGAAAATCGTTTGAGATGTCCTAGTTTCGAATTATCATAATAATAAAATACAACTTTAACAATGTCATATACATTATTTTGTTATTTCCAACATATTTTACAGTTTATAGAGACAAAATCTAAACTTTACTTATTAGAAATTGTTTTATTTTTTTATTATATTTTTTTGAGTAAGTGACAGAAAATATTCTTTGTGATAATGTATTAAAATTTACACTCCATTTATAAACTCCTATAAGATTGTTTAGGCCTATTTCTTAATATATGTGTCTAGTTCACCTTTGGAACTTCCTGTCAAAATAGTGTATTAATAATTAAGAAATAGAAATAAATCTATTCCTTAAATTGTTTATAATTTAGTTTTTGTAAAAATTAAGATTGATCACTGACGATGATTGAATTTATTTCTTAACTTTTATAAAATTACTGACATTATTTGAAACACGCATTTTATCAGTAGATAATTTAGCTTTCTGAAGCAACGTGTTTTCGTAATTGTTTTAAATATATTTTGATAATTTAAAGCAGTTGAATAAACATTTTTACTTGTTATGTACACATTATGCTGTGACAGTGAATAAATATGACGCGAGATATCAGTGAGAGTCCATAAATGTCAGGTGTGGGAAGAAGGAGTGGACGCATAGGTTAATTTAGTATTATGGTGGTAACGGGTTACAAAAATATAAATCAGGATTTTATTAAATAAAATGTACACTAAATTGATATTTTGAGAACAAAAAAATAGTTACTTTTGTGTAATTAATTGTGTTGTGTGCCTTACTTGTGCCAACTTTATTAAATGCACTTTAGCATCGAATGTCTATAAAATATGTATATATAAGAAATGGTGCGTCTTGTCACCGAATAAAATAATACCCTATTGGACTGCGAATAAAAACGGTTGACCACTACAATATACATAACTAAATTAAATGTTTATACCATAATGTTAATCATATATAAATAAATTTCCTATATTACAATACGTCTATACTTCGTTTTATAAGATGCTATTAAATTGATCTACGATTATAATAGTCTACATATTAGTGAAATAATTGTTTTTAACCTAGCCTATTATAAAATTTATAAATAAATTAGTTTAATCACGAAACTGGCCTAAGATGGTGAACATAAACGAGAACGATTAGTCCTTCATTTTAAAAGATTCTTTACAAAACTAAATGAATACAATTTTGAATATGTGTGTTGTAGTAATTTGATTCTGTATTATATGAGAATCAGAGTGGCTGAGAGGTTAAAAGTGCTCGTCAAGTCTGCTACAGTAAACATTTTATGCGAATTTGCGTTGCACTACAAGCAGATTTCAAGTATTCAATTATATAACGCACATATAGTAAACCTAAAATAACGAAACCCTATTTCGGACTATATAATATAGATAAAACATCCCTCTAAGATAAATACAGCTCAAATATTTTCGATTTCAAATAATTAATTGCGTAAACGCAACCAAACTATAATGTCGACCGAAGCATTTGTAATTCTTAAAGCAATTACTAAATACAATGATTATGTTTCTCAACGGTTTTAATTAAATAGTACAAAATAAGTAAATTTTTAAAATGAGAAAACGATATAGGCTTAAAACGTCTCTTTAATAAGCTCAATAATAAATACTATACTGTTAAGTCTAATATGTAAGTTAGTGTTGGAGAACGGCACTAATTAAAATCAATTGTGCAGTGAAATACATATATATATATCATAATTAAAACAACAATCGAATGTTTGTTTTTCTATAGCGCATTTTAGCTGGGAAATTAAGAGAACCATGCCACATCAGTGAAGGTTTTTAATTGCGATAGAATATAATGATCAGAGATTTGTATACTTTTAATTAAATTAATTTCATTATTTTCAGTGATACAATTAATTTGTATGAATTAATTATTTCTCATTAATTTTAATTTGTATCTTTGTAAAACAAATAAATTTATAGAATAATAGACGATTTTCTGATGAACAAATTTAGAAAATTATTTATAAGTTATCAACAGTAGCACCCTTTTATACCCGAAATATATATATAAATATTTAGTGATGTGGGCCGGGTAAATACCCAGCGGGTGGGTAAATATAAAATGGGTATTTACCCGAGGCCAGGGTAAATACCCAAAATGAGGGTATTTATGAGAAATAATGATTTAAATATTGTTTTAATTATTTCTAAGCATATTACACTCAGTAGGCTAATAGCCTTATTTAGAGCTATTTAGAGAATATAGTACATTTTTGAGTAAAGCCCCCCCCCCTCAATTCCCCAAAAATGTCATACAAAAATACCCAATAAATGGGTATTTATTATTATCAAGCATATGAGTAATAGCTAATATAATATTTACGAATATTTTATTATTTCAAACATAATGCTGTATTTAAATAATTTAGGGCAATGGAAATCCTTCACCCTTTTGAAAGAATAGTATTATTTTTTTTTAAATTAGGTTAGGTATTAATTTATAATTTAGGTCTAATCGTCCAAGTATTATTGTACCCTAAACAAACTAGACAAGCGGATGAAACGAGCAATAAGTAAAATCCACCTAGCTGCAGATATCTTAAGTCCTTCAAGCCAAGGTTGCCATCTTGACACAGAAGAATTATTTGACGCCATCAGTTTCATATGTGAAGTAGAGAACAACATGGGCTTGTAGATCATTGACATTCAAAAAGACCTTGCCGAGATTACCGAGATAAAGAAGGATTTTGGGAAGGAATAACATCAAAGGAAGATGAAAATAAAGCGCAGCCTTTATTGTGGTGGAGGCAGCTGAGAGGAACATGTTTACTAGCTGACGTGGCAATTCGTATTCTTCGGGCACCTGTCACCTCAGCCGCAACTGAGAGGACATTCAGCACCTTTTCATGGATACACAATAAAAGACGAAATCGATTAACGACAGAGAGAGTGGCGAAAATTACATACCTCTCCCAAAATTGAAGATTGCTGAAAAAAGAAAAAATGAATAGACCAACTGCATCCAGCAATAGACCAGAGTTTGAAGATGAAATCGAAAAAGATTCTCAACCTTTGGAAATTGTTTCAAGCGAGGAATCATCTGAGTCTGAAAAAGAAGTCCCTAGTTCAAATTCTGATTCTGACTGAACCACATGTAGCCTACAACTGCCTACTTTTCTGTATTAAAGTGAATTTGTAGCGATCAAATTGGCATACTTTTTTACCTTTGCTTGATACAAATTTCTGAAATTGTAGAATAATGGCCTAGATTCTGCATGTGTTTGGGTTTTATCTTTGTTAACTAATATTAATCTTTTTTGTTCATTAGTAGGCCCATTAATTTAATTGGATGATAATTACTATTGTTAAGGAAAAGTATCATGCAAGCATTATATAAAATTTACACTATATATTATATATACTTGAAATAGGTTTGCAATTACTTCGTAGCCTCTTGGTTTACTAAAATTGTTCTTATTTGCTTATTAATAGACCCATTAGTTTAATTGGATGATAATATTAATTATATTAAGGCATAATATCATTCAATAACTATATAACGTTCATAATACATACGTTTACTTGAAATAAGTTTGCAATTAATCTCGTAGCGGTCATATCGTTGAAAGTTATCATAAGTAAACGGGTATATACCCAAATTTTTACCCACAGTTTTAAATACCCGGGTATTTTACATCACTATAAATATTGAAGGTATGAAGGATATTTGTTATAGACTTAAAAAAACTCATTTGTTTTATTCAAAATTCGTACTTTTAGTCAAAATAGAAAAACGTGAAATTAATAATTGAAAGTTTGACATTAAAACACAAGCGTTTTTTCATAAATAAAAATAAAATTGCAATTAGCAATAATAATAATTATATGTATTTAAGAATGTTCAGTGTATTAAATATAGTGTATTTTTAACTCGTTTACCTAAAACTGTTTTGTTTTTTTTGCTGAAGTGATGATAATAATATAAACCTAAAAATCAAGTTGTATGGCTTTCTCTCTTTAAATAAATTGGCTTAATCCCGTTCAATAAACATTTTTAAATCATTAAAACGAATAGTTTCTCCCAATTTGAATTTTTTTTTTAAAGTTATTAAATAAACTAAATTAGCAATAACTTATTAGCATGATAATCGCTTGGCCAATTAACGGATGTGTTAGTATAATCAGACCAGATTGTTTGCTTGAATGCTACCTTGGTTATAATCCAAAACAAAGACATTGTTCAGTTCTCCAGGTCCCTTAACACGTTCCGGGTTTCTCGCTCGTTTTTATCAACGATGTTTATACAAGATGTACAATTCTTTGTTCTCCAAGAACAATCGTTCTTTGTTCGGAGAGATTGTTGTGGATAATCTTCAAAAACTTTGTACAATTGTTGCGATTTACCTAGAACGCTGTAATTGGGTGGAGGAATATGAGGTTTTAACACCTCCATTGTATAAATATAATGCAGTTGGTTTTGTAATCACATTTCGAAGTGATTCATTCGTAACACGAAAATGTGACAAATTTTCTCGTGAATTTACTATCATTAATAGAGAGCTTATCTCAGCACAAGAGAAGAGAATATGATGTACAATGGGATTAACTTCACTTCATTTAAGAGAAGTAGAAACAAAAATCAGAGAAGTTTTAATATAATGAAAAAGATTAATTTGGTAACTAAACAAAAAATATATTTGTAGTTTTAATGTGTTGTGTATTGTTTAAGTTTTACTGGTTAGATCGCTTGTTCGTATATTTTTAACCATTGCTACAGATATCGCCGATTAGGATGGAGCGCGAAGAGGGGAGTGTCTAATACGCCGCCTCCCACCACATTTCCCCTCTCGCGGCGGAGTACAGTCAGAGCCACCTGCCTTACCTAATTCATGTCTGCTATGAAGTCGTGTTGATTGTATATCAACACTTTTTGGTGGTGACTGTACTGAAGACTTAGAGTCGAGTAGGAGAGGGTAAGACGTTATAGCGCATGCTCAAGTGATGCTTTACTCTGCTTGTCACTATCTCTACACACATCTATAAAATAGTTTTCTCCCATATAAAAAGTACTACCCAAAACTCCTTTGGATATGCAATAATTTTTGAATAAAAACTTACTTTAAAGTTTGTTTAACTGATAAGAATTGTATGGTGTGTAGTCCTAAGTTCTAGCAGAGAATGTTTATCCAGCATTCATCTACTGCAAGACAAAACATTTTATTATAGTTCCGAGTAATGTTTCGTATGAGAATTGACGTCAAGAGTAGCTCAATAGCGTGCTACTAAAGTTAATATACTATTATAGCCTTTAACATTATCTAGACTTGATCAGTACTACAGGTAAAATAAACCCACTTAAATCAAACAAACACAAATAGAAAACGTATTATAAAAAAATAACATATACGATAAACAGATTTAGTAACAATCAAAACTAAATTAAAATTACGATTGACATGTAAAACATATTTACTGTTTAGGCATTGGTTTATCATCTATTTCGACTGCAATCATTATTTATGTTGAGATAAATATTTTCTCTTTTGAAGAAAATCATCAAATATATTTTCGCAACAAAATGTGTTCAACACAATTACATTTAAAAATCAGCAAAAGATATGTTGTAACCTTTTAATAAATTCATTTTTTAAATTGCGTTTCTTCCAACAACAATATAATAATGCTGTACCATTTAACTAACTATTATTATTATTCCAGTCACTTAAGTAACATATTAAGATTTTACGAACTTTATCCCAACGAAAATATATCTCTAAACTCCAGAAGTGCTCATTCTATTTCTACAACCCACTAATCGTCAGATATTATAAGCTTACTAATTCAAATACCTTTAAATTTTAAGTATTAAAACTTGTCATTCTAACAAGGCTATATTTTAAACTATAATTATCGTTCTTATTGTTTATTATTATACATTTAATTTCTTAGATTTTATAATTATCATTCGATACACTTTGAGTCATTAAATAAGTAAGTTTAAAAAACTTTGTAAAAACAAACGTCAGATATTTGAAAACAAACCCCTTTTTAAGCTTTTGTTAGTGTTATGTGCATATGTAAACACCTTCTGTAATCAGTGAATATCTGTTAGGTGTTATGACCACAATCAGTCGGAAAACCATTCTAAACACAGCTTAGGTAAATCACTGCAAAAGTTTTTATGTTTTTATGAAAACAACGCATGCAACTAAACCTTTTAAATTTCGATTCCGTCAGAATTATTGGTCAAAGTGTTTGAAGTATTTAGAAAGAAACAAAAACTTCTTCCCAT
>JAGFPH010003403.1:50291-66536 GCA_018207615.1 Philaenus spumarius | reverse complement strand
CACTGAACTTATGTTTTCGAAAAGTATCCGTGTTTATGAAACTTGAACTTTAGTTTTTGAAATTTTCTTGAGTGCTATTATACCAAAATTTACATTTATTGCCTTTTACTTTCCGTAGCGAAGAACTGGTATGCAGCTAGTCATGTTTATAGCCCTAAACGTTCTGCTGGTTGATTGTTTTTTTTTTTTTTTTAATTTAGTGTACTCATAAGGTCTATTCATTACCAGATTTTTAATTATTTCGCTTATTCTTATCAACCTTCGAGGACGCGGGTACCCTCTAGTACTTTAAAAAATAATTAAAAGCGTTTCATTCCAGCAGGCATACAGTATTTGTTTGTATTGTTGTATTACCTTGTTAGATTCCGTCAGACAAGCCTTGTTTTTCACCATTACTACATGACGGCCGTTTCTACTATTCACGTTCAGTCATTATCAAATATATGTCTCGGTTCTCACAATGGGAACGTTGATAATATTAAAACATACTGCACATATACATAGAAAATACATTACAATGTACATAACACATGTAAAGTTAAAAGTTGACGTTAACGATTTGTGATCATCGGCACGTGATACCAGGTTGAGTGTAACATTGTCCTCAATGACGCCCGCTGACGAGGAAAGTAACTTTCCTGCAAGAGGAAATCTCGGAACGCTGGGCAAGTTCGTGAGGCGAATCATCCAGTGCGGAACAGCCATTACGAGTTTAAACTCAACGCGGTAACACGTGCAGATGATGCACAAACAGTTGACGTCATGTACTTTACATGTATTAATGTTCATTTTAGTGTATTTCGTGTCTATATGTGTTAATGTGCAGTATTTTTTAATATTAACAATGTTCGCAGTGTGAGAACCGCGACATACATTTGATAATGATTGAACGTGAATAGTCAAAACGACCATCATGTAAGAAATGACGAAATAACAAGGATTGTATGACAGAATCAATCAAGCTAATATATGTTTAAAAACAATCTAGTTAGGCTAACACAAACAAATCTGTATTTTTTCAGTATATTTTCAGTTTAACAAAATGAATAGTCAAATATTTTTTAATTTTTTATTATTGATTTATGTGTGGAGTATTAAATTTAATTGTAATAGCTTAAGAAGTTCTAAGTGAATAAACCGTGTCATAAAAAATATGTTTATAATTACCAATGTAAGAACACCTTTCGGGTATAGAAATAAATATGGCTTGCACAGTAAAAATAGCTAAACTAATTAAACAAAAAACGTACCTACTCAAAACATAACTAAAGCTATAAAACCTCATCAAAAAGTAATGCGAATAAAAACAACTCTACATCCTACAATATTTCACGTTCCATTAGTCATTTTTTGCCCGCAATAATCGCACAATGCGCCTGAGAGACGCGGAGACCGCTTCCAGTCACAATTAATATTTACTGTACCAACAATCGCAAATCCCACTGTCCGAACCTTTTAACCGCGCTACCAAATAATATATTACACTCGCATCCCTTTAGGTCGTGTTTTTATACATCCATGGAAACGTGGATGATTTGCGAGCGTGTTTTCAACCCTTGGGTCGCTAAAAAAGTTGAACCGTGTATTGTTTCGCAGAAAGAGTAAAAAATTAAATTGTTGTAAAATATTTGCATTCCTGTCTTTAGAGTGGGAAAAGTAGGGTATTGTAATGTTCTAGTTTTACATTTGTAATGGATGAAATTTAAATCAAACTTAGTATAAAGTTATTTTTAATTTACAATTTTAAATAAATACGTTTAAATCTTTAGATCATTTTAATTAATTTACGTTTTAGTAAATCCCAAATAATATTAGCAAGTTAAAGGAAACTGAATTTTTGTTATAACTTTCAAATTCTAATGTACCACGAACCAACAAAGAATATCAAACGTAAATTGTATACAATTACAAAGTATGATTGTATGATACAATTGAAGTACAACTGATGCATCATCGTATATCGGGTATACAATGTAACAATCATAACTTAAAAATATTTTACTAAACATTTTAATAATCCTACTAATGATATAATATAAATTATTGGCTTGTGTATCAGATCGAAATAAAAATAAAAATGCTAAAAACTAAAGATGGTTAGTATTCACACCAAACTATAGTCTATCAATATTTAGTACACTTATATGTCCAGTTGGTGGGCTTGATTAATAATGGTGTAATACTGTACCTATAATAAAGCTATACGAATTTACGAAAGTCTAAAGTAAATAATTTTAGTAAAACCTCGTCAATTAATTACATTTTATTTGATATACTAGACAATGATTTTTAAAGATTTGATTTTAATTATCGGTTTACCTAAAAAAGGAGCTTCAAAATTTGTAAATGCATAGCCTATTCATACTTTAGGTTTGTTATTGAGTAACCACTATTAAACAGTATCAACATTTAGATTTTATCTGAGAAACATACATTTCTATGACAGACATAACCGTGCTGTAATTAGTGTTCTGTTTAAAATGTTTGTGTTAACCTAAAAATTACTGTAAAAAAAGTAATTGCGTATAGTATTTTTTTTTATTCTCAGAAAAACCAAAAATATGTAATAATGTCATACGTTATATTGTAAGAAGTGTAAATATCATAGTTAGATACATCAACATGTAAGCCTAGTCAAAGTAATTCTGAAGAAATTCTAGTAATTTCGAAAAACCAAACGTCCGAAAAGTATTCATTTTTTTATGAAGTCAAAGTATCAAACATAATAAGTAAATATTGAGGTTGACTTGTGAGAAGATATACAGATAGAATAACTCTTGAACAATACAGAATCTCACAATAAACGCAAACGCGTTTCAATGACAAATTCACCATTTTCAGTAATACAATAATAATCAGAATATAACTCTTAATATATCCAAGAAATATTGTCATTCTGTCAATATCAAGCATAATGTTAAACATAATAAAAATAACAACCTTTAAGCTTAGGTGAACTCTTAGTTTTTAATTTTCAGAAGTTTCTTTAAATTTTCTTTTTGTATTTATGTGCATGGAGATGTATAGCTCAAAATAGAAAACAAAAATCAACTACTTCCAACAGGCCAATAAAACATTTTTTAAATTCAAAATCTGTGGTACCGAATATATTGATAAATATTAAAACACGTTTAAATATATTAAATATTAAAAACGTTTATTGAAAATTGTTTATATTTACAATTTTACATAGAATTATCGTAGTTGAAAGTTATATTGAATGCGACTTTTGGTTCGAATGTAATATATTATATATTTTCGTAATTATAAATGTATGGATATAAATAAAATAAATATTTAGATAATTTCTCAAATTTCCGCTGTTTTAAAACGGTTTTATAACCTAAATATTTTCTAAAATGTTTCGTAAAACTATTACAGAGTATTTTGAACAATTTTCTAATCTTAATTTTTAAAGCTATGTGCAGCGTTTAATTTGTCTAAGGAAAATTGTGATTTTTGTTGAATAAGCTTAAATATGAGTTATGATGTGTATGAAATTTAAAGTTTTTGAAATAACTAACATTCTAGCTTTTTGTTATTTTTTATATTTTTCATTCGGAAAAACAATATGTTTAATATATTTTCATAAGTTGACTGAAAGAGAAAGAGAATGAGTCCAAAATATACTTCATTGAAAAACCCACAATCACTTTGTTTTTTTAATTTTACCTCACTTTTAAAAAAAAAAACTCGAAAATCAAACAAAATTTCGCCTGTTTGGGTAATTGAAATATTACGTCAACATATTTGAGAGGTTCACTAAAACCCATTAGTCTAATTAAAGTAACACCAAAATGTCATTGAACACACAATTTACTTTAATCCGATTATATTATTAAATACATTACTTCAATTTAATTTAATCTAACTGATGTTGTGTGCACTAATTAAATTATCAAAACCAGCACTTTGTAATAGGGAACTTTTTATTTCAAAAGGACCTTAATCAAATGAAATGATACTAAAGAGAGCCATTGATCCTGTTTTAAAATGTAAAAAAAAAGCAGAAATATATACGTAACCAATCAACTAACATTAATTGGCCAAATTGTATAATGTGAAAATATTTTAAGCTTGCTGTTTAACTGAGAGAAGCGTTCTACTTGTGAATAATATTTTGATCTAAACAGTTTCTATTGGATTTAGTTTTAATTAATAGTGTTCAGTGTCGACTTACACTTTTGAATGCCTTACTTTTTCTTTTATTGTATATTAGAATGTCATGTATTGTAACTATTTAGGCATTCTAAAGGAGTTTATCACTAGCTATAACACAATAAATAATTTCTCAATAACCTCCAACTCTACTGTACAGCAGTTATGTTTCTTGTATAGTAAATTATCCTTCTCTACCTTCAAAACATTAATAATATCGTGGTTATAAATCTTTATAAAATACATTTATTCCAATAATTACAATTGGAATGGGTCAGATTCAAAGAGGTATAAGTCATAATTATATATATTAAAAGAAGTTATGTAGTTTTTCAGGACAAAAAAATTGTCGCCCGAAGAAATAGCTGATACCGTTCAGACCATGTATTAATTAAGTGCTGCTACCATACGGTTAATTTTATAAGTATCCTTATACCAATAACCCTCATAAAAGATACTGGCGTTAGCAATAGAAGTAGTGGAATAAGTAAAAATTTTCAAGAATATAATGTTGTTTTGTGAGATGCAAAGTGAATTATTATTTTATTTTGATGTAATATGATTTATTTAAGTATACAAAACGATTTTCCTAAGACAATTTGAGATTTGCACCCTAGCTGTAAAGAAATTTCTGAAAATATAACTGAGTATTTTACTTTTGTTAATCTGCTTTAGAACAAAACTTTACGAAGTACAAACTTTTTTGAAAAAAGTTAAACGTAACTTATATATTAGTTTCTTTCCATGCTTTCCTTGTACGGTAAAAGCGTATGGTGAGTTTGTCACTTACTTTTAGTTCTTACCTTCAATGTTAGATGAATTTTTATATGGATATTGCTAGTGGTTAGTCTAATATATGACTTGTTGTTGTTGTTATTATAACATTTCTAAGTCTGCAGTTAAAGGATGGCTTTAGGTGCCCTTGTCCAAAGAGACAAACTCAAACTTCTAAATGTTTAATGATTGTATAACTGCATGCAATTGCATGATGGTAACAATTAATTGTGTAGCTTCATTATACGATGCTAAAGTTGTTCTCTAAATACAATTTAAATGTCTTTAAAATCAATGAGGATAAAGGTATTCTATTCTTCAAATAAATGATAAAGAAATAAAACTATTATTGTAAAGACTATATTATTTCAAACTCCACTTTATTTATTTTCGGTGTTTATCGTCCGGAAATGTTCATATGAATGAAAACTTAGTTATGTACATTTTATAAACGCCAGATTCTATTCATGTTTTTCTTTTTTGTATAACTGGTTTCAATCTATTTATTCAACTAATTATATGTTTCCTTTTATACACTTTGCTTTCTGTTTAAACCGAACTTCGTCAAAAAGAACACTTTAAATCCTGATTTAAATGTATTGTACTATACATATAACTATGTAATTATTGACATTTAGAACATTTTTGTATAATTTACATATCAGAAAATATAGAATTATTGAAAATAATATAATAAGAATTAAATCAAGATCATGGAAATAATCATAAAAATACCCTCTTAATTTCTCGTACATGTTAAGGATTTATCTGCTTAAAGCATCTTAGTTTTATTGTTTCGTTTACTGTTATTTATAAATCTGCATTACGACGTTGCATTGAACAGTGCAATGCATATAAATATTGATAATATATTATTACAGCACATTCAATACACAAACGGTACTTCAATAAAGTTACTGTCGAGTTTTACTCTATACTGTTGATATTTATTTTTAATACACCGAGAGGTATAATCGGTTTAAAAAAAATATTAATTAGGCTGACCTTAAATTTAAAAAAAAATATATAAATAAAAAGTTGTTAAATATGGTTCAGCCTTACATTCACACATAGTTTTTGTTTTAGATTGCCGAATCTAATTAACCTTTACCTGCAGATTAAACATTATGCAAGTATAAAAACATACAGTCATATGTTTTATGTCAATCTATATAACAGGTTGACAAGAAACAAGAGAATTACATATATAATATTAATAGGTCCCAATTATTATAAATGGATTTATGTAGTTATATTTTTTTAAATTTTCCTCAACCTCTTTACTTTATCTAGTTAAACTATAGAAAGGTGAACGAATTATATGCATGTAAATCAAGCGATATTAACTAACCAACTATGATGAAGGGTTTAAATGTTGCATAATGGACGATCACATTTATCCACTGAGCCAAACTCCATATATTTTCCTTCTCTGGTTTCAAACATCAAAATATTTCAAGATAAAAGACTTTAACATATTTCCTAGACAAAATAGATTTACATAATATTAATTACTTATGACTTAGTTATGCAAAAACACTTTGAAGTTACATTAAAAAGTAGCTTCTTTTTTAATGTTTTAAAATTTACGTTATTTAAAAAATAACTTAAAATTATAATTCTCGATTTCCATTAACAAATTAAAATATCAAATCTGTACATGCTAATGAAATAAATTTGAATAAGACAAACCAGTTATAATTTAAACACAATTTTACTTTAACAAAACTATAGCATTTAATTATTTAATAATACCTTTTATAATACTTTTTTATAAAATTGAAATAATACTAATGGATGATTTCCACATCTAATAAATATAGGTTTCTAACAAATTGAGTGTACTTTATAACCGCTGAGGTACCAAGTTTTCTTTCATTAAAAAAATAAATGGCCCAGTGTCAGAAACTTGTAATATATTTTATAATTGATAATGATCACCAATTTTTTACACTTTATAAATGAACATTTATTTTAATTTTATTGTAAATACTGTCATAATGCATTTCAATAAAAATAACTATTAATAGTGTGAATCGTATTAAGTTTTGTAATATGTAATTATCATTGGTCGGCTGTTTTAGATAGGTTGGTAATGAAGTTATAGGGCAAAACTAATCTCCAGAAATAACTCCCCTAAAAACAAAATAAATATATATATATAATAATTAGTGCTAATGACAATAAATATAGCAGTGAAATACAAATTATATATATATTTTTAAGTAATAAAGTTTATAAAATAAAAATGATGTTTCCTAATTTGTCGATAATAGTGACAATATTTTCTTTAATTTAAAACGAACCATGAAAAACGAAACGGTGTATATAGAGAAATAGGAATCAATATGGTTTTCCCTAAAAACTAAACACCCAACAGTGTATTTATAAAACAACTTATTTATAAAATTAATATAACAATGAAATAAAAATTTGATTTCATGTGTTTTAATAATATTGACTAAGTTTCCTAAAAAAAAACCAATCGCAAGACAATGGGCTTAGTAGATCACCAGAAATATGTGTCAATAGGGTCACAATACGATTAAAACTATGATGAATTATTATATGAGTAAGATGTGTTGTGTGTATCTTTATAACATTTTTAATTTTTTATTATTTGTATATTTTAATTATCATTAAAACAATGCATCTAAAAAAATAAACATTTATAAGACAATCATGAATTATTTATGCTACATAATAGCTATTGAGAATTAGTGCCTTAGACATGCATGTGAGCAGAGAATAAAAACTAATATATATATTTATTATTATATAAAATACATTGTAAATTATGTATAACAAGCCTTAACTTCCTTTACGTTACAATTAACCATTCACTATTACCTTGCCTCATTGATTTTTTAAACTTTCAATGTCTACATCCAAAGGTTGAAATTTATTCCACATAATAATTTTGTAAGTTCCAAGTTTGTATCGTTAAAAGAAAATTAACTGACATTTTGATCTCGTGGTTTATTACCAACTCACTTTACATCCAACACATAACACAATAATACATCCTTTCCCGATTACACAAGTATCAATTAACTAGTTCAGCAAACGGCAAGCGGATGGAAATACAGACAGGAGTTGTTTGTTCATAACTTCCTCGTTGCCTGCTGTATTAATTAAAAGAGAAGCTAATACTCTCGCTCTCTGCGATATAACTAACAGCCGACTTAAATGTTTCACAGGTTCAATATTTGCTTACTATTCCATCGAATAATGTTCATCTTTATTAAATTAACAAATACATATCTGGGTATAAGAGTTAACATTAACTGGGCTAGTGCCGAAGCATAAGTATCAACAAGTACACATAACTAATTAATTGTAAGTGAGTTTACATAATTTACGTATTGTATATCACATTTTAATGTTCAATATCAGTAAAAGTACACATATTTGGTATATTTCCTAATAACAAATATGAACAATTTAATATAAATTTACAAAATATTTCTCAATTAATTTACGGACGCAATTTATTTATTTATTTGTAGAAATATAATGAATACATCAATAATATAATAATCTTTTCAGTTTGTATATACAAAAACATATAATACCTTAACTTGAATGGATTACAATTTGGGGTCAAAAATTGGAAATCGTATTTTTATCACTGTTTTAAATGCAAATAAAATCTATTATTTTAAATATATATTGTACCTCGTAAGATAGTATGTATCAAGGTAGAGAAAAACACCTTACAAAATCATTATGCCTTGTAGAATCATCTGAAGCATATAGTAAACCTAGACTCACAGAAACAATAATTTAAATGGGTTTCTGATCCATCTTTAAGAAAGCAAAGTTTGTCTCGTCTATTCTATTGCTCAAAGTAGTGTGCTAATACAGTTTCATGTATGCATTACTTCTCTACAAAGAAATGTTAATAAATAAACCGAGACAGTAAATGACTTTACAATAATTTGTACATTTAACCCTGCACTAATTGCGCGGTACATCGTTACACAAGTAGTCGAGCGGCGTCAAAATTAACGCACTTAGTACGATACAGGATTAAAAGTGGTTTATGAATGCTAAACAATTATTTAATTTCCTAATAGTACTACACAAAATAAATTAGTACTATTATTTGTTATTAGTAAATACTAATTGCATTTACAGTACTTGCACAAAACACTTTCAAGATATCTTAAGAGCCTTTCTTCTTCCTGCAAATTCATCAAAACGGTATTTAAAAGAAAATATTAAACTGTAATTAATTATACATTAGTATGTACAAACGTTCCAGCTAATCAATGAAAACAGATTACAACAAATAAGTAATATTTACAAATGCTTTGCAATAATCAAAATGGTTTACAAATAAAATAATTATAAAACACTAATTGATTTTTTTTGTATAGGCGAAAAACTTGGATGGTTATCATCGCCTGCTAATTGAAATTAATGTATACAATTTATTGTTCCTGAGCGATAAAAACAGTATTTAAAAATATTATTAATGAAAATAATGATTATAAATTATATTTACATCGAATACAAGTGGTCGCGTGGTGTTAAAAAAATCACATTTAGAAATACTGGTCGTGTGGCGTCAGGTCATAAACTAACGACATAGTTCGAAACGAATACTACAAACTGAACGAAAGTCTAGCATTCGAATGCGGTAGGTGTGTGAGGAAGTAGACGGTAGGGGGAATTCCATAGAGCAAATACTTGAGGTGAAATAACAAAATGTATAACCACTGCGATCCTTTTGACGTCGCGCGACCGTTTAAGGGTTAAATGACGTTTTTAATTCTTGCTAATAGAAAATACAACAAATATGTGTACTTTTACTGATGCAGAACTTAAAAACCTATTTTCTTATTGTTAAACTTGTTTCTTTCTTTTCTTTTTTTGGCGTACCACCATTTAACCCCCAAAGAGACTATAAACATATTATCTGTATGCTTTATAACCGTACTTATTTCAATTGTGATAGCTTTATCTCTTTTGAAGCGAAAATAGTCGGTGTCAGTCAGAAAAACCTGTGATCATATTAATTATTACTTTTCATTATATTAAGGTACGGATCCCTAAAACTAATACATGTATAACATAATTACAGATTGTTTTATTTATAATGGATTTTCTTCTTTTTTGGAATAGCAGAAGTTATGTTTTAACTGTATTTACAATATAAAATTAAACATAACTTTTATAGTTTAATCGGTTTCAAATGTATAGCAGTGAACTTTCCTATTATTTGGGTGAGATTTCCTAATTTTTCAAATTGTTTCAATACGACAATATATACTTTTCTGCCAGTAAAAATACCAATAAATTATTTTGTATGCCATACAAATAATAAATAGTATCATTAAATCAATATTTAAACATAGAGATGTTTATAATTTGATTTCGATTAAGACTTTCATGATGTTTGAAATCAATAAGTAAGTTATACAAATAGTTTTTATTATAATTTACTTCTAGTATCTACGGAAATACCAAAACAGATATGTTTCTGTAATTTCAGCGATATTGCAATTATTCATCCAGTATTTGGGGTTTGTTATTAAGAGATAATAAATAATCAAACCTTGTATATATAGCAATAATGTGAGTACAAATTTAAATTGGACACTAGGAGGAATTGGACATTAAACAATTATTAGATATTACGAATATTATGTTTCACTTCGTAAATTAAAATAATACTCATCCAATTCTTGACTACTACTATTTCAATTAACTAACCATATACGGAAAACCATCGTTGACGTAACAGTGACATTACAATTAATTAAACATGTGCAATACAAATTTTATGTAGATTTTAAACACTTTCAGACAACCTATTTTCCGTTGAAGACAAAATTATGTGAATACAGTTTTAAACACTGAATACCGTGAATTGTTAATGTGTTACAACTATTTTGTGTAAGATACAACTCAGATGGTTCTCTGTATTATTCGTAAAATTTGATAAATTATAATTCATAAAATACAATTTGAATAGTTTAAATGTTACTTGTACCAGAAACTTTTGTTGACATTGGCGTTGAACCTATGTGTGTGAATCTATCAACTCAAAAGTATGGAATTACGAAATGCGAATGTATTCGTATAAATAACCTTAGTTTGGTTAAATTGTTCTATTACTGTTCTATTAATATTGAGTTGTTTGACGAATGTTACTAAATAAAATTCGTGTATAGCTACCGCAAATTTAAATGTAGTTACTTTATTTATTTATTAAGTTTTCTTTTAGTAAGTTTGATATAGTTTCCTTTGTTTTGGGTATTTTGAATTATCTATTTTATAGTATTCTCAAGTAATGTTAGTAAAACATAATCGTAGTTAATGCATAATTTTTTATAGTTTTGTATAAAAAAGAGATATGGCTTAGTACTCGTTTAATTGTAAATATTATTATTTTATCTCGTGCATCAGTGAAGATGGAAACATTGTCCTTGAAATGCATTTGGTGATATGGCGTAAGTAAGTAATCGTATTGTTTGTGATATTTAAAGTTTAAGTTTTATTATATTCAATCGATATCAACAGTTTATATTTATCTTTGTAATCGATTGAAGAAAATCTGTAATTGTGTATCAATAATTTAATCAAGACGGACTTACAGTTAAGGAGATTAGCTGCCTGAATCCGAGCCTTTAGTTAAATCCTTGTAAATTGTGGATGTCTGAATACTTCAAGTTTCAAAAAATATATGTAAATTAATATTGTTTAATAGATATTCATTCAATTGTAGACAATTAGTGCAACTAAATACAAATAATGTAGAATTAGTAATGTATAAACTTTAATTTGATCTACAATTTACGACATTATAAAAGAAATTAATAGTCAACACCAAATCAAGCATAACAAAGTACTCATTATCATTAAAATCAACTTTACAGTACAACATAATAATTGACTAATACTTTTAAGTATTAGTAAACTATTTACCTTTGCAATTAAGTAGCCTACTGCAAGTCCATTACATTCGTCACCTGCATTACTTGTACGCTAAGAAAATTCACACAACTGATAAATTAATTACATATTTATCGATCGTCCCATTTAACGTCAAAGCCAGGTAATGTAGTATATATATTATTTAAATATTTATATAAATTGTTAGTTTTTTACATATATAAATTTTTTTACAACATTTGTAATATAACTTATTCACGTTACTGTGTTCTACTAAATATATATGTTTACAAATACTTTTATTCAGTAATTTATCACTCGCGGAAAATAAAATCCAAATATAATAACACAAAAATAAAGCTTGGAACAAACTGAAAGCAAAAGGAAATTCTTATTTCTTTAACATTGCATTTCCAACACAATTGTCTCCTAGTCTGTCTCTCTGAGTATTTAATACCCTGAATTGTGATCTCCGGAGAGGACAATACAACATTACGTAACAATGAAAGAAGGGAGGAGTTGAGCGGAGTGAGGAAGAGAGTTTTCTTTTAATAAAGACGAATGAAACTGCCGAAAACCTTTGTATGTCGGATTATGAAGAACGATGCAAGGTCTATAGAGGATCCGTGATCACAATTTCAGAGTACAGTATTGTTTCAAATATTTCGTAAGCTACTTTTTCATTATTATTTTTCAAAGCTGTAAATATATAAACTTTTTAAAGGATTTCAATAAAAACATCGTTTGTTTTATTTCCCTTGTAATATTTTGAGCAGTATTTAATTTTAAAAGAGAATTTAATCATCGAAAAAGACATGTCTCATACATTTTCTGCGTAGTGTATCTATGCTTATGTTATTACAAATGAGTTATGCAATTGCAAAACCACCTGAGTCAATTTTTAGACTTTTTGAGTTAATTATGCCACTTATTTCAGTAGGATAAACTGCACCAGTGACAACTTCTAAAAAGATTCCAACTGGTTTAAGCTTTAAAATTTTAAGTTAAAATAAGCAAACTGTTTCAAAAGAATGTAGTTGCAAATCAATACAGAATAAAAACAACTTACTTACCGTTACACAACATGGAGGCATATAATGTTGCAGAAGCAAAACCATCTTATTGACAAGACTCCAAAAAGTGGCTATAAGTAAGAAAGCACTGGTATTTTAGTGGAATTTAAAATAGAATTATTTCTTCTCTTATGTTTGAAGTAGTTTTCCCTGTTTTGTAAATGTCTATCAAAGTGAGCAACATTTTAAACTTTTCAGAAATGATAATAAAAAAATGTCTATTATAATATATGCATTATACTATAAGGTATTACCAACCTACCAATTAATTTGATTGGTTTATGTAATCAATTAAGTATCATAGATAAAAATCGACGTCTTATTTTAAAAATATTTATGTAGTTAGAATTTTTGTTTATGTACAAGGTCTAGATAAAAAACCTTTCAGGCCTTTGGGATATGATTCCTAATACAAAAAGGAAGACAAAAGTTCATATAAACATAGGCCCGAAAACGCTTTGTTTTCCAAATTTGCCCCATTTGGTTTTTTGTACAAAATAATTCATATCTAGAGAATGATTTGACTAATTGAGTTCAAACTTGGCATGAAATTTAACCTATCAATGATATATCTCAAGAATAATAAACGATTAAATCCAATCATGAGTTTTAAAATTTCAAACCTAAATTACTCAAGACACCTTTTTTGTAGCCCTTTTGATTCCCTTTTTGGTATTCCCTGATGGTGTAGTTATGTAAACAACGGCGAGGATAATAGCTAAGTTAAAGATAATAACACCATACGTACGTACAACAGTGATGTGTTGACTGTGTTGGTAATGATGCCGGGTTGAAAAAACCCATTATTACACATAAATTAAGTATTATCCTTCATTATATTGTTTTAGGAGTTACACCATCCGATAGGGAATCAATAGGGCTACAAAAAAGGTGTCTTGGAATTTTTTGTTAAAATGTACGATTTTAAGTAATTTAGGTTTGAAATTTTCAAACAGCCGCCATTTTAAAAACCATAATTGGATTTCATCGATTATTTTTTTTAGTATATAAAAATTTGTAGATTAAACTTTTCTCAGTTTTTTCAGTCAAACCATTCTTTAGATTTAAATAAATTTGTACAAAAAACAAAATGGCTGATATCTGGAAAACTAAGCGTTTTGGGTAATATGTTCAGGCCTATATGCACTTTTTTCTTCCTTTTTTTATGAGAAATCATAATTATCCCAAAGTCCTGAAAGGTTTTTTTTATAAACCCTGAGTATATACAATATAATGCATTGCAGTTACTTCGTTACTCAAAAAGATAATTAATATTGAATAGTACCTTCAACAGTACAAATCAAAACAAACTCATGCCCTCACAAAACACTTTAGTGTTCAAGAATCATTAGTAACTAGGAATTAATTAATTCTAATTATTTGATTTACATCCTTTAAAATAATTCATCACTGACAGCTTTTTATTGAATTATTTTGATTATACTTAATGTTACTTACGCTGAAATACTGTTTTGTTTTATTCTTTTATTAATTGTTGTTTTATTTTTATATATATTTAATATTATCATTAATTTTTGTTAGGATTATCTAAACACTTAAAATATATTACAGACGTCAATTATCACTTTTAATGAGTAATTATTGTAAATAAAATTAAATTCGTGCATTATCTTAAATACCAAAACAAAATCCTAATTACGAAAAACAACTTAAAGTTGTGATTATCTTAAACCTTATTCAAATAATGCGTAATTAATCTTAAGTACATTACTCTTTGCCTACATTTACTGTTTTTATTTAGATTAATTTTCTGTTTTAAGATAAGTTTAATAACAGAATTACTTCACATGTTCAATAACATTATCAAGTAATTGGTATTTAAACATATACAGTAAAGATATAACTCAATTTAACTGTTATAAATCACGTGACTTATTCTGCATGTGTAATACGCTTTTGAAACCCTATGTTTTATCATCAGATATACATATATTTATATTTTAAAAACTATAAAATATTTACAACACAATACCTACAACACATAACATAGCATACAACTTTGACTAGTAACATCGGTTGGACGTCTATTTTATCGAACGGTCGATCGACTACTGTATACTATAACTACTATTTAGTCAGTATCAGGTAAAATTACCATATTCACACATATGTATAAAGTAAACTTAAACGTGTAAAGAGATAAATAAATGATTTACCTTTTTTCGGTACGTCAACTAATCCTTCCGTTGATTTACAGATTACTGCAGTTTCGGGATTCGTGAGTCCATCTTCAGATCATATAAAGAATTTTAGTTTTTATTAAAATCGTTCCATATGGAGTTTGTCAATGAAACACACACAGTACATACGTAACAACACATAACACAACATAACACTTTTACACACATTTACGTTCACACGATCACAAAATTTAAATATTTTACATCGGTCGGTACGTACTACCCAACGAACCGATCGCGGCTGGCTATTTGTTCTTATCTCGTTATCTAACTTTGACTAAACGGTTCCTATTGTTGTATTTTGATGACGCTTTCGAATAGAGTATTGGAGGAGAACGAGATTTGTTCTTTTAGTATATTACTAGGTTGTTGTTTGAACGCTTTGTAAATTTCCAACTCCTCCAAGGCACTCATGTATCGGCCTTTATTACATATGTGTAATATGTCTATGTTACTGTCGATGTTTGACTAACTGTGGCAACTATCGATCAGGTGTTCAGCAATGATCGTGTGAACGTAAATGTGTGTAAAAGTGTTATCTTGTGTTATGTGTTGTTACCTATGTACTGTGTGTGTTTTATTGACAAGCTCCATATGGAATGATTTTAATAAAAACTAAAATGCTTTATGTGATCTGAAGATGGTCTCACGAAGCCCGAAACTGCAGTAATCTGTAAATCAACTGAAGGATTAGTTGACGTACCGAAAATAGGTAATTTATTTATCTATAAATTTACTAATCCGTTGGCTACAATGGTAAATTTAAGTGTAAAGAGACTGTGTCTGACATACGAGTTTATACCTTTGACTTATATAAACCCAAGCAGATTACGTTACAAAAATTTATTTTATTTTAAAAATAAAAAGTTTGCACATTTTCTGGAACCAACAAGTAAGTCCAGGTATAGAAAGCATTATCCATTAGCGTAACAAATAACTCAATTCAGAGGAGACGACTTGAAAATCCTTTTTATACCTCCCAATTAGCAAGAGTCAGACAGTATCCGTCCGAGTAAAATAAACTCATATTCAGAAATTCTTCTTTTATGAGTTCCTTTGCAGTAATGGAGAGAGGGTCTATTATGCGTTTTTACTTTTTCTCTTCTAATGGAGTTTACGACTGAAGATTTGCGTTT
>JAGFPH010003403.1:11712-46280 GCA_018207615.1 Philaenus spumarius | reverse complement strand
AATTTGGTATGTAGGTACTAAACCCTAATATCTAGAGGCGTTTTTTTCATTTTTTTGAATTTTTAATTTTTAAGGGTAATTTACCCCTAAAAACCCATAAAAAATGACAAAAATGAAAATTTCTCAAAAACGGCTCTAACGATTTTGATCAAATTTTCAGTGTTTATAGTGCTTAAGATGCCAAACAAAATGACACCACCCGCTTTTATCAAAACTTCGGCGTTTTATAATTATGGGGAAATGTTAAAACATAAACAAGTTTATGTTGTCAATCTAGCATCGCGGACACGGCCGAACGGGGTAGCACAACGGTAGCGAACACGGCCAGTAATTCAAAGGTCGCGCGATCGAATCCCGCCTGGGACAATAATTTTTTTATACGATTGACGTAGGTAGAATATTTTTTGTTTGTTTTGTTCCAAAAAGTAGTAAATAAAATGATTAAAAACAATATTATTTTGGCTACAGTAAGTTGGGAGAAAGTTTGTGTCAGTTAACTGATAACGTTTATTTTTTGTAGTAACAGATTGATAACACCATCTAAACGGCTAATGAAGACCTTCGCCCTTCGAATCACAACTTACTCTTACAAGTTTATTTCATAAGATTTAAGTTTAAGCTTAATTGTTTGGTCCTTTTTAAATATATAGTTATTATAAACAAACAGCTAACTAATTGAAATAAAAGTAACTTTACGATTATGAAAAATTATAACCTTACCTGGCCAATATGAACGAAGATAAAATCCAAAAACCAGTAATACAAAGACGTAAAGACCTCGCAAACATTTGTGTACATTATTTCTAAACTCCGCTTAGTATTTTTTTATTGCCTTCATTGCTTTACCCATTAGAATGTAAGAAAGACACCCAAACGGTCGTTTTTTGTAAAACCAACAGTGCCAAGCTCCAACATATGAAACACGACACAAGTTACCCTTGTGGTCATGCTCTAAATTCTTATGTCATGTGGTAAATTCCCGTTATTTACATAATATACTGTTATGTCAATTAAAAGAGACTATTCAAACCATTTAGGTTTTTAATTTAATTTGGTGTAACATTCAAATTGTATAGGTAAGTACTTTAATGTACTTTATTTCTTTGTACATTAAATGATATGATTCAATGTAAATACATGCATATATCTTCAGAACGGTTTGAGATATGGTTGAGTGGTATTCACCATACATTTTGTCTTAAAATTCTACATTGAAATATGTATCCCATATCACCTTTCATATTTAAAACAAAGTAATATTCAAAATTTCGGTTCAAAAATGGCGGACCAAATTTTTGACATCTTAATAAATAACATTTGTACGTATAGTAGGTTAATCAATCACATCTACCTTCAAAATTTCCTTTATAAGAAATATTAGCCTTTCTATGCCTTTTCATCCACCCTGTACAGTATAGTGGCATTTTTATAAACGGCTAATTTTATACTTTTTAATAATTTATATTTTTTAATAGTTTGATTTTATGAACAGTCCTAGGCTGTTATAAAGAAAGTTTTTTTTCACTTTTATTATATTGGAAAATTTATAATGTATTTTAAACATTTCATATAATTTAAAATATTCACTGTCATGTTATGGTAAAATTAAATCTTACGCATTTATTTACATCAAAATAGAAATATATATGTGTAAAGCCCTCATGTGTAACCCTTATCATATTTTGTACATAGATAATTTAATAGCCAATACACAATAATTAGTAAACATGTGGTTTATACTTTTATAGCAGCTTTAAAAACACAGGTAGAATATTTTAAGGTTATTGTTTCATCAAATACAGACATCGCCAAGAGTCGTAACAATGCAGTTAAACAAGAATACATTATACTTTACACATCACTTTAATTGTTTAATGTAAGACATGGAAGTTAGAAGTGGTCGATGCGATTTTATGTTGGGTGGGTAATGGTAGCAGAGACGTAAAGAGAGGGGGAGTCACATGCCCGGGCATAGCTCGCCATCGATTCTAACGTCACTGTGACGTCACAGGAATGGTTCCCTCCGCTGACGTCATTTAATATTTATTTAATACATTATTTATGTATGGCTTCAATAATCAGATTGGTTTGTGTGTACTGGGTCGTATGTTAATGTAGGTAATAATTAGTCTTTATGATCTCAAATTAATGTTTGTGTTAGGTTGGACGTGTATAATGATCTTTATTAAACTGATTTTTATACAAAATAACAATATTTTTTTTTTACTAAAACAGTTTACTTAAAATTCATACTAATATTACCAGTTGTATAAAGAGCAACTTGAACAAGTGTCATGAATGCCTATGACGAGTGATTAATTTTTTAAAGACATTTAGGTAATAATGAAATAATTCGCGACCCAAAAGTTACATAAAATTTAGAAATTAATCACATCAATACAATAAAATTGTAAATAAATGTTTTTAAAAAGCGAAAAAAAATATGGGGAATAACTAAGTTTTAATTAAAAGAATAACTTAATAATTTAAAAACTTTAAATTGGAATCTAAATGCATTATAGATAGGTATGATAAATAAACGATTATATCATCCTGTCATATCTAACATAGATATATAGGGAGCTAAAACAGATTTTTCAATTCTAATTTCGTAATGTCTCCTTGCGTTTGTAACAAGTTTAATGGTTTTTAGAATAGTAAATAAACCGTAGGTGTGTAAATTTTAAATGAATTGTCCAGTTCCAAACTGATTTGATAATTGACAATAAAAACTAATTTCAATTTGCTGAGAATGTATTCTTCAAGGTTTTAAAACTTGGACAGACTGCCATTTTTGATATATACTGGTTATTTTAAATTTTACAATTATTTATTTTAATAAAAAAAAGAGAGCTTTAAATTGTGATTTGATTTTATTTATCAAACAATATATTTAAGACACCTTTCTTGGCCCGATTATAGTGAAACGACATAATCAACTTAAACATCGAAAGGTCCGAATAGCCAACAAACGTACACAAAATTTAAAATGTTTATGAAACGGAATAAGTCAAGTGAGTTTTCATAGCTAATCAACACCCACATAATACAACGTGCAAATTAGTAGTGCATGTTATACAATCATTGTATTATTGTATTTATATCAGGTAATGTTTTCAAATCTGATGAAAATGGAACTAGTAGGCATATAACACCATTTAAATTATAAAAATAATAAATTATTTTGTGAGACATTTAAAAAAAAGTGAAAAGTAAATTTATTTTTAACATGTTTTAATCTTATTATAGTTAGTTTTGTTTTTATATTTTCGTCATGTCTTTGTAGTAAAACAAAAAGATACAAATTATCAAATAATTCACAGTTTACAAGTTGGAATTTAAAAGATTGCATTTAGACTAGAAAGACTTATAAGAATGTGAAGCGGAAATAATAATAATAATAGCCAACAAACAATAACATATGACTCACCCCACGATAAAATCATTTTATGAGTCATTAATCATAGCTCTGGAAAGGATATGTCTTGTTTCTCTCTCTCATTGGCAGACTACTATGAACTACAGAATTCATATCGACAGATCTTATCGAGTAATGAGTTTTCTTTTCTTAGTTGACCTATAAATTCAAAGTTTATGGCTTTTCCTATCTATGAAACTTAAAAATAAACATATAAAAAAAATTTTTATTTGTAAGTCTTAAACAGATTTTAATTTTCTTTTACATCTTACACTTTTCCCTGTTAGTTTTCATTCAAAATACTTAATATTTAAAATTACGTCAATTTAAGATATCTTAATAATATTTACACTTTACTCCGTAGATTGTGTATCGGAAAAAGCTGAGCTTATTTTTCAAATGTGATAAACATTATCTCTTTATTTAACCTCCAATCTGTAATAATTTCCGTTATTACATACACAACTACAATTTAGTTCAAACCACGTTTGTGCAAATCATTTTCGGATTTGTTTGCAAGACAAAAATACTGTTATCATGAACAGAAGCCCCGAAGCCATAAACGAAGCACAGTTTATCAATTGTGTTTAATTAATTAGTGTTTATTAATAATAAATTATTTTACTATTACGCTCGAGGGACCACTGCTTTAATGACAAAGCAGACAACAATGTTTTATATTCATCTAAGCTACAGAATAATTAATTGTATATTATTAAGGTACTCACAGCGTCCAATGTTCCGTGGGAAGCGTTGTCGCACTTGATTTTTCTCGGCCAAAACTCACAACAATATATATATTATAAAAAGCACAGTTCACACAAAATGCTATAGTTCCAATATTAATAGCACATATAATACAATAATGAATACTTTCACAAAGATGAATATTTGCATACGTTTAACTAAAAACGGTCAACTGACAAATTAGTATAAAACAAGGTAGAACAGAAATAAATAAAGCGAAACTTCAAGGAATGAAAAAGGATGCGGCGTTATACCGAGAAATTGCTTAGTCAACAGACAGCACGTTCTCTCTAGATGGTCTTGCGTTAGATAACCGCGTGTTTCCTGTTTTAGGCTCATGCTCCAAGTCTGCGAGTCGTGGTTTGTCGCTGTAGGCCAACGACCAATCCTATAATGTTTGCTCTTCCATTGTTTGGTGCAGAAGTACAGAACAGTTATAATGTTATAGGCTGTTCAATTCTTATTATGAATGGTGTAAAAAGTCAATTTTAGATAACGTAGATTTCTTATTCTCCACAAAACCGATAACAACATATCTAAATTTTATGTCAAAGCCAGGTTCTTGATTACTGTTCTACTAGAAACTTAGTTGCAAATTGTGATAAGTAATTAATTTATAATACGGCACAAACAAAATAAAATATTCACGTACATAAACTGTTAAAAACACTTTCTCATCATTTATTCGAAGCAAAAAGTAAGCTATATGGAGTCAAGTATTTTATACGTTTTTATATTTTGTTCATGACTTAATACTCATGGAATTTATTACACATTGCAAGTTAAGTTAATAAATAATGTTTCTCACAATTTGAAAACCATTCCTCGGCTTTTACTGATATACACTTTTACGGAGGTTTAACTGAATATTAAGACTCACCAAAATCAGGTAACATAAATTTGTATTATTTATACATTGTTTTGAAGCAAACATATTAGGAGAGCTGTAAGATGTACAAATTTAAGAAAATAGAAACAAGTTTAAAAAAGGTGTACAAGAAAATTAAGGCTGGTTATAAGTTTTAATAAGCTAATTGTATAAATTAAATATTAGTACTATACAGTAAATAGTACAGCTGATTTCAGAAATGCAGTGTTTCTAAAATAACTTGATAGATCATCTAGAATAGATTGATCATTTTGGGAATATGTCCGAAAAGAGAATTAAAGACATTCCATATGTTTTTTTTTGTGTCTACTTAATTATTACAACCTTTAATTCTGAAATGTATAACTCTGTTATTCACAGTATTATCTCTACGTGTGTCACTGAGAAGAAATACTCACATAAAAGTGACCACATAATTTGTTTACTAATTTACAATTATAACTTAGTTATAATTTAGTTATAGCTCATATGTCACTGAAGATGACGACTTTGTCGTTGAAACGCGTTCGACCAATAAACGTATTTTTGTGAGAATTGTGTTCTTAATTTTAATTTTTACTTTTAGAAATAATATTTCTCACTAGTCAAGCTCTATTATATTCATAATTAGAAGGTGTGAACATTAATTGTTTTATTTTTATATTTATATTGTATTTTTTAAAAAAAAACCTTAAAATAAATGAAAATATTCAGTAACTTTTTCGAATTAGGGTTAGTTTATAATATTTTTTTATATTATTTTTGTATAGTTTTTTTTTACAAAAGTAAGAAACTCGAAATTAGCTGCAACATAATTTGCGCTCATCTGTAAGTATAAGTACTGTATTTTCGTATGAGTTTATTTATTTATTGGAAACGATTACAAAGTGAAGTATTTACAATGTTACCATTGTTAAACATGTAAAATATAAATCTGAATACGAAAAAATTTAATAAATATTTTTCATTTATTTTAATGTATTGAACATTATATAACATGCTAAGGTTATTACGACATTTTGTATATTTGGTGTATGCTAATCTTGTATAAATTGTTATAATGTTTTAATAGTGAAACAGTTACTTAATACGTAGTAAACAAAAATGTTATAATATATGTTAGTTTAAAATATTCAAGATCCAAGATTACTTGAACCTTTTAATAATCTAAACATCAAGTTCAATTTACGCCAAAAAATTACTCAAGTTCAAAATCAGTCTTAATTTTTTTTTTTTTTTTTAATACAACATTTTCTACCTTAGAATATATTTTGTTGTTATCACTTTTATGTTATATATTAACTTTAAAAAAATTTCATCACAATTATATACATTTTGTATGAAAAAACCTTACTTATTTATATTTACCATAGTTTTCTCTAAAAGGTAAAATACTGTTTTATATAAATATTGTATGCAAGTAGGTAAAATTATAAGAAAGTCGTAGTACATCACGGAGTTTTAACTTTCTCAGTTAAATATAATTTGTGAACCTAATTTTCGAGGAATTGGTTGTACCATTGCAGGTTGGGGGAGAAAGTAGACGGGAGGACACGCCCACTAACCAGACACACTCCTACACTCGATTCCACGTTCACCGTGCAGTACGGGTCTTACTACCATAGACATGCTACTACCATTACAGGGAACATCACGTTAATTGCCATGCGGGTAGCGTCAACTGACCGAGCGTTGCATGGGAGTTAATGTTTTTTAGTTGGCTACTATTGCTGAGACTGTCGTATGGATTACATGACTTATGGGCGCTCTGTACTGCACGGTGAACTTGGAATTGAGTGTTGTCTGCACCCACTTTTAGTTGTCTACACTGACACCTATAAACTTCCAATTAGAATCTCAATAGAATTTAAAACAATATATTATTGTAGACATGTAATTGCGTTTAAATTTGTTTGAGTGCTATTTTTTAACGTATCCTATTAGACTAATGAAGACATATTAGAGAAGGCGTTAAGTTAAACCTAAAATATTTGGATTTTTTTACTTGTATTATATCTTCTGATGTATTACCAAATTAATAATTTTGACATTAATTTAATGCAATTTATGATCTTAGAATTAACAATAAGAATACCCATATACTTTTATCAAACATACCTTTAGGTGAATGGTTGATGTGATAAATACTCAGACAACGAGTTTACTTTTTAATTTTAAAAATTTATTATTAGGCATACTGCAATTTAATATATTTGCATATAAAATATGATCTGATTGATCTATTACACTAGTTAATATAATATTATACACCATATCTTGTTTCTTTTAAATCTAAAGCTATATATTTATAATAGAACCACAATAAAACACAAAGTGGTCTGAATTTTAAAGTTAAAAAAATACAATACTATCCAATATAGTTTTTGAAACTGTTGATATAACAACCTAGTACTGACAACATAAACAACAGTATACAATAATTGAACAAAAGTAAAAGTGAAACAAAACTCTGCCAACTCAAATATTATCTGCAATTATTGTTGTTTGTGTAGGATATACGATTCCTGAAAAAATTGCAGCTGTTATCTTTCAAGTAATTCTACTTAAAACGAGTAATAAAAAAACAAGTTTACAAAAATATTAGCATATGCCAAATCTCCCATCCATTTCTCAAGAGGTCATACTGACTTATAAAATATTGAGAAGGCTTCAGAAATAACTTATACCGTAATTAAAATTCGAATTTCAAATGACACAACTGATTTGCAATTTAAATTTTAATTGAACCGATTCTACAAACTTCTGACGATGAATAGTCAATTCAGTCTCTTCTAAAAGTAATTTGAAACGTTAATTTGGTGTTTCATTGAATTACGCGAGGCTGGAGAAATATCCCCGATTCAAATGTCGGAAACAAATTAGGCGATGTCAAAACTAAATGTCTTGTACTTTTTAAACAAATTACAAAATATAAATGTTGAATATTCAGAATTCAACTACATCTGTTTTAATCGGATCTAGATTATTATTTTGTTGTAAAAGCAAAGTATATTTAAGATATTTAAGAAATTGTTAAATTATTTGCATATTTTCAGAATAGCATTAACATAATATCCTTTACATAATAAACTACCTTAGATACATTAATGCATTTTATTACTTATTCAAACATGTGCAAGTACTCAAAGGGCTGTAAGTAGATTCCTTAAACATATTATCGTTATTTGGACTACAAAAGCCAATAAGCATCTAAATAATATACAATTTTATTTTAACTGATATGTAAAATATCTATTACACTGATCTCAAATTGTATTTGCTTATATTATTTAAAACTATACTAATTTTGGAATCACCTTGAAATGGTATTTTATAATCAGAATATTTACAAATATTTAGAAGAAAAAACTAAAATAGTTGATGAATATTATTTGTCTATATTTTTAAAATACTTATCTTAGCTGCTGGAAAGTTTTTCAATTAATAGTCTAACAATTAATTCTAAACTGGCATGTAATATACTTTTTAGTATAATTTACAATAAAACCTGACCTCATAATTGAAAAAAAAAAATTCTCCGAATGTTTGTTTAAAGAATAATACTTTAGTTAGTTATCTGTACACTTTGTTGTAATAAGAGGTATATACGGGGTGGTCTGGACCTAGCGTTAAAAATTTGTTTGGGTGATAGAACAACATAAATGCAACTTATGCAATTTAAATACACAATTTAAAAAACTTCTACTTCACACATCCACTTAAAAAAAACAAGTATTTAATATATCTTATGATAAGGTGGGCATTTATTAGATATTGTAAATTCTTTCAGTTAATGATTTGTACATAATAATCACTGTCTCTAATTTTTTTTTTTTAGAAAATAAGGATTTCATTGTACTATTTAACACATAAAAATAATGCTATTTAAAATAGTGCTGCAAGTTAAAGTAATGGTATTTTAGTTAGTGTAAAAGCCTAGTTAGTGTAATTTTGACCTAAACAAGTTTTTTTTATTTAGAATTTTTTAAATTGTCTATTTAAATTGCATTTATGTTGTTCTATCATCCAAACAAATTTTTAACGATAGGTCGAGACCATCCCGTATAGTCTATATTTAAAGATTTAATTTATTACAATATTACCATCCTAATTTTTAAAATAAATATTAATCATAATCTTATTTTTAAATGAAACTATTTACAATTGGTGAAAAGGAAGAACATTATTTTCCTAGTAGATTTAATTCACAATACATATAAATGAATATGACCACTTACTTGTTAATTCAGTGTTGTACCTTAAGATATGTTGTACACTGATTTACTGTTTTTATACAACCTGGAAAACCCCAAAACTTGTTAATTTCTTATAGACAAATTATAGATATTGTTTTTTTTACTAACGTATGCCACTTTTTTTTTGTACTTTTTAATTAGGTAGTTCCAGTTTTATTGATTACAGATGTAGTCATTTGTTTTTACTATAACGACTACATTCTGTGCCAATAAAATTATAAGAAATGCCTATAATAAACATTTTTAAGCTAGAGAAAAGTAACTCTTGGTTATAATGGAATTTAAGCAAGTAAATAAATTCTTAAGTTTTCATTAAACTGTCCCTGTAGTTCAATCAAGTTTGTTAACAATTTAATAAAATTTCATGTAAATACAGTCTGTTTTTGATGTAACTCCATATTAAACAAAGCAATTATTTATATTCAGGTATGGTCAAGCAGTAGGATAAAAAAATACGATGTTTAGTATTTTACATACATAATTTAAAAGTCACTAATAATATCTTAAAGCCATTTTGATAAACAAAAACTATAAAGAAAGTATCTGAATGGATTTTAGTGATAACACGGATGACTATATAAAGATGGTTTTGTGAGGGGCAGCAGGAAAATATGACATGGACAATATTTCTTTTTTTGTGGACATAACTGAAATATCTTAGTATTGGTTTAAACATATAATGAAAACAGACACCGTGAATTATGAATTAGCTTACAAAACGACCTTTTGGAGAATAATAAAAGTGAAGAAAATAACTTTTTAAGAAAAAGTATATAATTCGACATGATTTTTAGACCACCAAATCAAACAAAAAGTTAAAGTAGGAAGTCAAAGTATTAGTTCTAAAGTTATAAATTGAATAAGCTAAAATATTTGGAACTAGACTGATTCTTTACGAAAACATTGTCTGACCTAAAAGAGCAGAATAATTAATTCCATTTCAGTATCCAGGTCACTAGTAGAATAGAAATTCTCTTACGGGGTTTTTCAGTCAAGTGACCTCTTTTTTATGGGTATGACGCATTTAGGGTTTTTTTATCCCATTTTTAGACAAAAATATAAAATACGCGACAGAGCTTATAAAACATTACAATTAAATTCACAAAACAAAACACCGCACATAAATTTGTGGCGTTCAACGTTTTACTACTGAACCGCAACTGTCAGTCTGTTATCACAAGCATTTTGAACTTTTCTTTCGGCGGACTTCTTAAAATAATATCGAAAATTAATACAAGGTATTAGATTCAAAATTTATCTGGTTGTTAAATAACTGATGTTCGTCATTCAAAAACTTATAAAACACTTACCCTCTCAAAAGCATTCTTATATCTTTCTTAGGCCAAACTGGAAGAGCATTAAAAATATAATTTGTGCTTTACACTTGCCAAAAAACAACACCACATAATAAACTAAATGGTACACACCATTTAATAGATGAGGACCGTGGTTAACGTTGCTTACAAAATAATATCTAAACAATTAAAATACACGTATGTTGTAAAGGAACACTGAATACGTACGCACTTTGTTGATGGGTATGTGATTTATAAGACCCTTAATTAATTAAAGCAAATGGCGGGCATCAATTATTGAAATACCATATAAATTTCGACTCTAACACCTTGTATGACACGGCGATGAGAGTTCAAGAAGGCCGCTGAAAGAACAGTTTATAAGTGCGCGAAATAACCGTTGACGTCCGGTAGCCAGATGATGTACACCAAAACTAAAAAAACGCCCTAAAATGTTTTTTTGTAGTATTTTGCGTATTTAATTTTAATGTTTGTCGACCAGGACAGAGTAATTCTTAATTTTGTCTGAAGACGGATATTACGCTCCACGTAATGTACAAAATAAAAAAAAATGTCACGACGGAAACAAAAGTAAGAAATGTTAGTCTAAAAGGACAGATATTGGTTATCCAATCCCTCACAATTGTCTTCTATATATATATAAAAGCCAAAACCCACTGACTCACTGACTCACTGACACACTCATCACGATTTTTCAAAAACTACAGAACGGATTGGAATGAAATTTAGTATGTTGCTTCCTCTAGGGCCATAGGTGCTCACTAAGAAAGGGTTTGAAAAAATTCGAAATTTTAGGGGGGTTTGGGGGGGATCAAAGTTATTAAAAAAAGATTTCTTCAAAACTACCGAATGGATTGGAATTAAATTTGGTATGTAGCTTCCTCTAGGGCCATAGGTGATCACCAAGTAAGGGTTTGAAAAAATTCGAAATTTTAGGAGGATTTGGGGGGATCAAAGTTATTAAAAAACGACTTCTTCAAAACTACCGAATAGATTTTAATGAAATTTGGTATGTAGCTTCCTCTAGAGCCATAGGTGCTCACTAAGAAAGGGTTTGAAAAAATTCGAAATTTTATGGGGGTTTGTGGGGATCAAAGTACTTAAAAAACGATTTCTTTAAAACTACTGAATGGATTGGAATTAAATTTGGTATGTAGCTTCCTCTAGGGCCATAGGTGCTCACTAAGAAAGGGTTTGAAACAATTCGAAATTTTAGGGGGGGTTTGGGGGATCAAAGTTGTTAAAAACTATTTCTTCAAAACTACCGAATGGATTGGAATGAAATTTGGTACGTAGCTTCCTCTAGGGCCATAGGTGATCACCAAGTAAGGGTTTGAAAATTCGAAATTTTAGGGGGATTTGGGGGGATCAATGTTATTAAATCACGATTTCTTTAAAACTACCGAATGGATTGGAATGAAATTTGGTATGTAGCTTCCTCTAGGGCCATAGGTGCTTACTAAGAAGGGGTTTCAAAAAATTCGAAATTTTAGGGGTTTTGGGGATCAAAGTTATTAAATCACGATTTCTTCAAAACTACCGAACGGATTAGAATGAAATTTGGTATGTAGTTTCCTCTAGGGCCATAGGTGCTCACTAAGAAAGGGTATGAAAAATTTCGAAATTTTAGGAAGGGTTTCTGGGAATCAAATTTATTAAAAAATGACTTCTTCAAAACTACCGAACGGATTGGAATGAAATTTGGTATGTAGCTTCCTCTAGGGCCATAGGTGCCCCCTTAATCATAATTTTAGATCTTTTATTATTATGACAATAGTGCTTTTATTATTTAAGATCTATATATATACAAGCCAAATACCACTCACTGACTAAACTCTTAAAAAGAATACAATTACGTTAAAAAGACTGAAAATACAAACCACCACGGGCAACGCCGTACGGGTCAGCTTGTTATATTGTAAATGTCTTTATATATTTTGTTTACAAATGAATAAGAAGTATTGTTTTATGTAAGAGTGTAAATATAAATCAAAACTTTAGGGAATATATTTTTAGGCAAATTCATACTATTTCTAACACTTAGTTGCAATTACAATTTTAATTACATCGATTTAAAACACTTTCTAATTGAACAAGTTAAGTTAAATTTGTGTTACTAAATTTAAATGATTTTAAATGATTTGTGATGGTTGTTGAAACAATTTAAATATTATTCGAAATAAATTAAACAGAATTATTAATTCAACAATTTTAAATTCGACTCAAATTTTCTTGTATAATATAAATTATTCAAAGGATATTTGATTAGTGTGCATCTAATATTCTTTTAATACTAGTTTTTGTTTACTTATATGTCGGCGTATTGTTTTTAAAATCCAATATTTATTCGTGTATATTAGAATACATAGGATTATGTTTTGCAATCATATTCAATAGTTTTATAAATAAACAAATACACACAGTAGCAATATTAATATATACATAATTTAAGTATACATCGACCTATAAAACATTTAAAATAAAGTTCAATCAACAAAATAATGATGAATCGTTATGAAAATGTTTAATAATATGATCTGTAAGTCAACAAAATATATATAAACTAGGGGAGGCCTCTGAGTGCTCCGCACGCCAACCACGATGAAACCTTCTAAAAATATATGTTAGGTTTTATTTAAAATTTGCCTGCTATAGCAAAACAATATAAAGCCATTACAAAACCGTTTTTGGGAATGACAACGCAAAAATACCCCTAAACCCCAAAACTACCCCTACAAATTTTAATATCAAAATGAAATTTCTTTAATTTTAATATTTACATCACAAAAAGTATACACATGCCAAATTGCATTTCTCTAGTTTCGTGGAAAGTGGGGGAATTAATGTTGATCAGTGAGTGAGGTCTTTGCCTTATATATAGAGAGAGATACATTTATTTTTTTTTAATACAAATTTAAAAAAAAAAATCAAAAATGTAGTGTCAGATATAAAAAGGAAACATTTTAAATTGTATTTATTTTACGAAACTAATTTGAAATAAAATAAGGTTCTAATACCATGTATCCTTTGTAATGACTTTGAGGGAGGAATAAATAATATCGAAATGTATACATTTCACTAGCAGATGATCATGATAACGTGATTTCATATATGCATTCAACTGTAAAAGTAACTAAATTTTCCACAGTAAGAAAACTGAAAAGGAAAAGTTACTAACACAACTTTTGTGACTGAAATCAATCAGTTTTTTTTTGCCACTGTATACTTTTTTAACATCGCTTTTTAAAAGCAAGTCTATTAATGTCAATTTGTTTACTAATAATCTAAGCGTTTAGAGATCTTCGGAGTAATAAATATATTTTTTTTATCTACGTCCCATGCTTGTATCAGCAATACGCTACTGTTCTTAACATTTTACGTAGTATTTTTTTTTATTTTATACATTTTCAGTTAGCACAAACTATTGGGGTGGAGCCAAAATTATTTTTAAAATATAACTAGTCAACCAATATTTGCTATAGTTACAATTTAATGTTATTAATAATCAGTAGCGTTAATACTAAAGTTTCACACATAAAAAATAATAAAACACATAGAAATTTAAGTGAATTGTAATTGAAACATCCAAATAAAGTCGATTATTTACGCTGCAATACAAAGAAATATAATTGTTTGCATACATTTACTCTATTTTCATTTATCAATTACTTTACTCCTCATCATTTTAGTCGACTAACATTCCCATAGTTCATTAATATATATTTTCATATAATTAAAACAAATATTTTGGCAATTATTAAAATCAAATAAAACATATACATATTTGTTTTTAATGTGCAAATGTTTGTATGATTTCAGACGTGGGGGTTTACATTCAAAATGTTACCGACAAGCTTATGGGAAATGTCCACGAAGGTATTCCTGTTGTCCATATTGATCGTGAAATCTCTTCAAGACACAGGTTTGTATTATAAAAAATATTATAAATATATACCTATTAATTTATATTATAAAATACTTTAAAATGAAATGTGTAAAGCGTACAGATTTAGGCATTTATATTAAAAAAAATATGACTCTAAATTTTCAACTTCAAAAGCATATTTGTAAATCTGACTTTCAGTTTTAGTATGATAGGCTACTGGCACTATTAGCAAAAATAAAAAATATAAAGGTAATAAAATACACTTTAGCTAAATGTTGGGAAAATATTATCAAATTCATATTAAAAAAATATTAAGTACGTATTCAAGAATATTTCCCATTATTTTTGAAAACCCATTTAGCGAATATTAGTTATGTTTCATTTCTTGACTTATCCTACACCTATCATTATAGACCAATCTACATTTTTAGACATTGATGTAACATTTTGTGCCGTATCTGTTGTCACGTATAAATAAATTTATGTTTTTTTAAATATAAGTTTCATGTTCTCGTGTTGTAAGGCGTTGTTGCGTTTGTATTCCTTTTTCAGAAACATACAGAATATATTTTATTTTATTTGTGTAGCGGAATAAATAAATGTAAGTGAATATTAAAGTAATGTTTTACCTTTTGTAAATCAACTAATAATAGTGACTAAATTATGTAAAATAAGAAAATATTTTCCGAAAATTTTATTGTTTCTTTTTGTGTATAGAACCCAAAAATGTATGTATGTAAGAGTTATGTGACATTCTGCATATTATGCAGAAATTAAATGCATACTTATGATCCGTGAACAATAAAATATTAAATTATAACTATTTAAAGAAAATAATAAACCATCTTTTCTTTTTATCTAATTTTATCTAACATTTTATCTAATTCTTCAACTCTTATCGCTAGGAAAACGTGAGGTGTCAACGCATAGACAAACAGGCGAGTGGCAGCAATTGTGGTACTCCAACTTCGAAGAGTACCAACGTCTGACTGAACCGAGTTTTGACAACAATACTGTGTCTAATATAACAGTGCAGCTTGGTGGTACTGCATTCCTGCATTGCAGAGTGAGAAATCTAGGAGAGAGAACGGTAAGTAGTTCTCAGAGGAAATAATAAAATATACATTTTAAGCAAGAAATTTTATATGTTTGGTTCCCACATACGTTTATGTAATCTACAATTACTTGCTATTACATTTTCTATAACTAACTAAACTATCGTACAAAACACCAAATATAAAATGAAAACAGAAATTATAAAACATAAGCTTCATAAACTCTTTATGAAATGTTGCAGTTTTAAAGTGTATACTTCCAAAGGGTGTTCTAACTAGAGACCTGACCAGGCCATAAAAAGAGGGAGTTGAAGTGTTAACTTATAATTCAAAATCTCAAATTATAGGTCTAAATAATTATTATGCCTGAATTGGGAAATGATGTACACGATAAAATTAAACTTGAAGTGAGTTTCTTTTTTTATAGGCGAAAATCCTGTGAGCGAAGTGAGTTATAGTTTGATTATTGTAGCTCGTGAATTTCTGGATGTTGACATTGTAGTTGCAACGATTTCGATTAACTGTTTAATCTGTAATTAATATAATTAACTAATTGATAAGATAGTTTAAATCACATTAACTTAAATATAAGTTTATAATTAAAGAAAGTCTTCAAAACTATAATGTACCACTGTAAATGTAGAACTATTTAGCCCAAATATAACCATGCAAATGGTTTACCGTAAATATTATACTAGAGGTTCTAATGTAAACCTTCATTCATGCTGGCACAGCCCTTTCAGTTAAAATATGCAAAGCCCTCTTCTACACGATACATCTACTCAAGGTAATATTATAATCACGCGTGGAAAGCAAACACAATCCCGTGCGCGCGCATACCCTAGTGTTCATTAGCCGCTTGCTTATCCCACAGATAATTGTTCATCCCTGATTTAAAGGATCTCTCGAAAGGGAATACCGTTCGGAGTAGGTAAATATTGGATTTCCCTTCAGTGTGGTAAATTGCCTGGTTTGCCGTGCGCGATCACAAGTTGCTTATTGCAATTACACTAAGGTAATGACTTGTATATGTAAATAAAATCGTAAAATGTTTATTAGGTTAAAAATTAGATAGCAATGAAGTCTAATAACAATTAATTAATAACTCGTTTGTACAACAAACAGTTAAGGTTTTAATTAATTAACAATAAGATAAACAAACTTGATAATAATTTAATAACTATAAAACCATTTTTAATCGTTTTAAACCTATATCTCATAATACATCAACCATTGCATTAAAATAAACATTATACTAGGCCTATATTCATTCTAATAAAACACTGTAAAATTTACTAAGTTTATATATTTGTTTTCAAAATTTCAGTAATAACTAATATTTATTCCCACAAGGTTGAATGTCTACGATATTTAAAAAATATCAACTTTCAGGTACAAACAGACATACTTTTGTTCCGTCATCTTCTATCGAAATTCCTGTATTTCAAGTGTCGATATCTCTTTTAGTGCTGACTGGCCAAGGGCTAAAAGGCACTCAAGTTTGCTAGAGTTGGATCCTCGTAATTATTGCGTTATATGAGCTATGATCTGCTCAAATTTTTTCATCAGTTTAAGAAAAAACATCTATTTAAAGGCCATTAAAGAATACCGTTGCTTGGCGGCAAACAGGAAAGGCGCGCAGCGTTGCCATATCTACTAGTCTCGAACACTCCGGGTATTTAAAGAATTATAAATACGTTGGGTCAGCCGCGTTCGGTTAGAAGCATGGGAAGAACGTGACAACGTCGCGCTAAGGCGATTGGAGCGTTCAAGGTCTCGGTGCACACAAGCCCGTCCCTCAACGGTATTCTTTCATGGCCTTTACTGTAATCCTAAGTCTCCCTAAGCATTAACCAATAGCCCATTTATCTCATCCAAAGTGTACTCAATGCTTATTTCCTTTCCTGTGGGCTAAGTCTTTTTTAATTTTCCCTCCAATTATAGTTCAGTAGGGAATAGTCAACATTTGTTTCTATATAGAAAAAAGTATTCCGTAATTTTACCTACTGAAATTCATTGTCTGTTTATAAATACGATAATTTTATATTTACTTAATCTAATTTCACAAACGTGTAAAACAATTTAGAGTTAGTTTGTATATTTTTCCATATTAGTTTGCCCACACGTTTTATTTAATTTTCCTAACATCAGTACAATACAATTAATTTTTATAAATTTAATAAAGTATTTAAATCAATTCATAATCGTTTGTTAGTTGGTTTCGCAGTTCAAATAATAATGTTGATAAAAAGTAATAATAATAATTGGAATATTATAATAATAAATATATGATTTCCGTTTACATTTTGTTTATTTCAATTTGTTGTTGCTTTTTTTACCAAGTTATTACGAGATTTTTTTTAAATATAAGAGCTAAATCTAAATTTGTTTATGAAAACCCTATTTATATTTTGGATTTATTTGAAATCAAATACAATTTTGATATTATTTTATTCATAACTACTAAACAAATATAATATGTTTCGGATTTATAAATAATTACAGATTTAAACAGTTTAGTTTTGGTAAACTTTCATGTGGTGTTCCCATAATTTTAAGTTTAATAAAAATTTATATTATAATTTTTTTTTTTTGTAAGCTAATTCATAACGGGTTTCGTCTAGCTGATTCTACTTGATTATAAAATTAGCTAAATTATTTTGCCATGTCGTGCTTAAAATTTATATTTCTACAAATGTGCATTGTTGACAAAGTTGGTTGACCTTTAATGAATTTGTTACAGATCTCGTGGGTCCGAAGAAGAGACTGGCACATCTTGACATCAGGCATGTTTACTTACACTAACGACGAACGGTTCCAAGTGCTCCATGGAGAGGGTTCCGATGATTGGACACTTCAGATCAAATATGTTCAGAAACGAGACAATGGGACCTACGAGTGTCAGGTACTCAGACACGTATAGTTAGTAGTGTGCTATACACACACTGGTTTATAGGGAACTCCCGTTGTATTCACTATGTTTTGGGTCAAATGTAGTTTTTATATCTACATCAAATCTTCTACAAGTTCTAACAAAGTATTAGGTAGTTTAAAAACAATACTGTTACGTCAAAGGAAAAGGACTGCGTAGGTATTTAGTAAAACCGTTGTATATATTGAAGATTTTTTCAAAATTGATTTCGAGTGGTTCAACCAAATACAGTTGTGTGGCATATCGTTTGAAAGCTTATTTAATTCTGAGTCCAAAAATAAGAATAATTAGTATAAAAAAAAAAATAACAATAGTAATAATAAAAATAGGACTGCGAAGTGGGGCAAAATCTGAAAACACGATTTCGTAGTTTTTGCACGCCATTTTGAATCGGTCAAAGATATGGATGTGAAAATTTCACAGTTGGTTTTCTCTAGAAAATCTATATCAAAATAATGTATCACATGACCACCTTCCCATTTAAAAAACGAAGTTAATTCCAAGATGGCGGACAAAAATTTCAAACTCATCAAAAATTGGTTCTTTTATGGTTGTGAATAACTGCTTTTATTTCTATCTCATAAGACTCGTATATTTTGAGATATTTAGCTGTTTCCAGTCTTTTAAAACACCCAGAGTATTTGTCCAATATGGCAGTAAATTAGTTTTTCATAATTATTTTTGGTTCTACAAAAACATCTAACACAATTTATTGTTATAGTTTTACATTTTTCGTGTTTTAGTTTATTATTTTTTTGTTATTCTTTTAAATCCACTCGTTTCTGAAGTTGTGTAAGCTTGTGATTTAAATTAAACAAATTTCCTGGTGTAGTCTTGGAAGTTAAATTTATTAATTTAAATTTATTTTAGAAATAATGTTTCTTAAATATTTATGAATAATTTATTTGTAGTGGTGGTGTATAGTGACAATATGTGTTGTTTTTAAAAGCTTAATGTGTACCTTAAAAACATGATTGATTTTTGTTCATGCAGAACATCGTAAGCATATACATAAATACTGTAGTAAAAGTGAATAACATCAAAACTTGGAGACCATGTATACTTTACTTAATACCTCATTTCACCAAACCACAAATATAAAGACACCCGGCCTCTAGCAGATATTCGAACCTAAGATGGGATCTTGTAAATTAGGACGATTACAGAAAATCTTGCAATCTCTGCTAAGATTTGCCCTGAAAAAATGTAATAATAATACCAACTATATATACAAATATTGCATGCACAAGTAAAAACGAGCAGCTAAAATAAAATTGCTTGGAGGACAATCATTTTGTATAATTGGTACTATCGAGATAATTATATTGAAAAATATACAAAACGTCTACACAAAATTCTTATTTCAATTGAATATAGACCTCTCAACATGTGATATCTTAAGAAAAACATTAAAATAATTAAAAGAATAAAACATTACTTTAATTTTGTTAGCTATTATAATTTTAATATTTTAACCATTCTAAATGTATAGTAGGTTAATGTTAATACTCACTGTTAACTCTTATTTCTATGTCAAAAGCAAAGCCTCAATTTTTGTAAATTTTTTTTTTAAATTTCCACCACTAAGTTTAAAAAATTTATAAATAAATGGTACAGTAAATTATAAGGTTTACCACGTAAAAATACATAAAAGAAGGAAAAATCAAAAATTCAAATTTAAAATGTATCTTTTTACTTCCCTATTAGCAAGAATTTAAAATAATTAATAAACAAAATATGTAACTTGCTTACCTTAAAATTGTTTAATGAATAAAAATGATCTATTTTTATAAGAAGTTTTAAAGTATAATGCCGTATTGGAAAAATGGTCGATTGCCTTCAAATCGTAAATCCTTAAACCAAAAATAATTAAAAACCAGGGCGTTTAAATATCATTTTGTGTACAAATGACATTATTTTGGACTAGAATACATGACCCGCCAATTTATTTTTATCAATAACTCTGTACAATTTTAAGTGTTCGTATAAGAAAAATAAAGTTAAAATAGAAACTCCTAAAACTTAGTTTCTAGAAATGGATATTACTTTCTTGTACATTATTATTTATATATTATAAACAATTAATAATTTGAACATTATCTATGTCATTTGTTTACATAATGTAAAACATTAAGTTTTACGCCGTAGCATTCACAATTAAGTTGGCAAATTAAAATACAATTACATTTCTATACGACTTAATGTTTAGAACTGAGCTCATTTAGGCCTACAATTTATTTTTCTTAAGAACAAACACTTTAAAGATAAGTCAGAAAATTTACATAAAATAAAGTAAAATTAAAAAATCTACAAAAAATGTATGAACCCTAAAGAAAAAGATCATAAAACGGAATAAAATAATGTACAAAATTAAGTACAATATTATTATTTCCACACATGACTACTTCTGTTCACTATAATAACTCAAACTCTCACATAATCTCACATAATCTCTTTCACCGAGTTAAATTATATAAATAAGTCACGTAAACCCTATTCAAATTGTTTTGTCATTTTCATTGTTTTAAACCTGCCAGGGCTTTTTTTTATTAGCCTAAACGTAAGTTTCTCATGTATAAAATACAATAAAATTTAACTAAAATCCTAATTTATCTTGGAATGACAATTCTACTGACACTTTTACTAGCAAGTTTAAACAATATACAAAAATAGATTTATTCAACAATTCTCATTTGAACTAAGCTAGCAAAATAATTTTAACTTATCAAATTATTTTCGAACAATATTGAATTATTTCCATGTTAAATTGTGACATATAGTAATTTTCTGTATACATAACTAAATATACATTCGAATTATTGGTATTATCTATACAATTATTTCTTAGTTAAAAAGACTCCAATTAGTATAAAATAACCATTGTCTACATTATTATAAATACACTTGGTCCCGCAAAACAAAGAAGTAATCCATTCAAATAACTATTTTGAATTTCTGTTCCTGTTATAAATTTATATCAGTTTGAAAAGGTAAAAACACAGCGAATCTCTCTGGTTTTATTTACCTTATTTAGCCTTACTAAAATATTTACTGTAAAGGTTTTCCAGCAATGCGGTGTTTGTTTAGTAAACTGCACAGAACAAACAGTTGACGCTGCATTCTGCGTGTATTCACCGCTACAATACCCCAGAGAACCCCCCCCATCCCATCCCATATACCTATACACAACCCCCTTGTAACAATACACCATGTTTTAACCTTTAGCTCTTTCGATACATGTATGAATATTACTTTCAACAATCCAAGTGAAAATTAAAATTACCTTGATGGAAATACTGGGATAATAAACTGTTGAAAAGGAAGTAGTAGGCCTAAAAAGTTATTTCTGAATTCTGATTTATTTCTTGTTATATGTAGGTATGTTTATTAATAAATTTAAAACAAAAATAAACATTTAACCATACATATTTATACAATCAAAATATACTTAAAACAAAAAAGATGAGAATACTGTTACGTAATTCATCATTTTAAAAATTTGTATAAACCCAATAAGCCTGCTACCTGAAATAAGCCAATAATCCTGGAATGTTTTTTTCCTTTCAATCCAGCACGGTAAAGGTATACTTGGTTTGGGAGCTGTCACCCCTAAAATGTGTTCGCTTAAGAATGATAAAAAAACAAACTAGCTGTGTGACGTGTATTTTTATAAGTTACATTTTATTAAAATTTTGTAAAACTCAACAAATGTTTTGTTGTAATAGATGCTTTCAAAATTGTATAACACGGGAAATCTTGGTCAAGATCATTCTTCTGTGTTTTATTTTTGATTTCTCGGAAAGCAATTATACATTTCTGATGTAATAAATACTTGCTTTGCATTTATTTATTTATACACACATACACTAATAGATAAAATACTTAGATAGTTGTATATTACAATGTATTTAACCAACATGTTTACTTTATTTCAGGTATCTACAGGAACAGGTATAATGTCTCACTTTGTAAACCTGCACATCGTGGTACCCGAAGCTTTCATCCTGGGGAGTGGCGAGCACCACGTGGACGTAGGAAGCGTCATAAGCCTAGTCTGCATGATCGATAAGGTAAACCTAGCTTGTATTTGTGCCACTTATTTCTATATATATATATATCTAATGATTGCTGTTGTAGAGATAATGACACCAAACATGACAAAGGTGAAATAGTAGTATTATACAGGGTTAGTTAAAAGTCTGGAGACACCCCCTTAACCCTCCACCGAGCATTGATAGAAAATCCAAACCCGGGTATTGATTATAGGTCATAAAAGCACACTTCCATATGCATAGGGCAACGTTGCCTCCCAACTCAAAATCGTAATTTTTGGGGGCTAGTCAATATTTTTAAATGGGAAGTATGGTCATGTGATAAATCATTTTACAGGTCTATTTAAGACTAGGAAAATGACATAAAGAAAAGAAAAATCGGACCACCCAAAACAAAATAGCGGCCCTAAACGTGTTGAAATAAATCGACTTAAAGTTGCTATATCTCGAAAAAGAAGAGTTTTTAGAAAAAAATTCAAGAGACAAAAAAATGTTTATTTCAAATTGCTTGGCCTAAAAATAGCTTCCAAATTGATTTTGTAAATTTTATTTTTACTCCTAAATCTTAAAAAATGTTGTAAAAAATCAAATTTACGAAATCGATTTGGAAGCAATATTTTATGCCAAACACTTTGAAATAAACATTTTGTGTCTCTTGAAACTTTTTCTAAAAACTCTTCCTTTTCGAGATATTAGCAACTTTATGTTGATTTATTTCAACACGTTTAGGGCCGCTATTTTGTTTTGGGTGGTCCGATTTTTATTTTCTTTATGTCATTTTCCTAGTCTTAAATAGACCTTTAAAATAAGGTATCACATGACCATACTTCCTATTTAAAAATATTGAGTAGCTCCCAAAAATTCCGATTTTGAGTTGGAGGGCAACGTTGCCCTATGCACGGGGAAGTGTGCTTTTATGACCTATAAACAACCCCCGGGTTTGGATTTTCTATCAATGCTCGGTGGAGAGTTAAGGGGGTGTCTCCAGACTTTTAACTAACCCTGTATATTGCACCATGTAATCGATGTAACCTTTCAAGACGTCGATATGTAATGTACTTACGTATGAGAAAGGAAATGTAAGTAAGAAGCTGAAGCAAACGATTTAATGAAAATACAATTAATTATACTTCTATCTTGATAAGTGTTTCCATTTTTAAGTATAAAAATATTAAACATTTTTCTTCTTTTTATTTACAATATTTTTTAAAATTTATTTATTAGTTTTTTTTTACCTAACGTATTTACTTTTTACATTTAGCCTAAATAAGTCAGGTTAGCAGAACATAGTGGAGTAAACCAAATGCAAATAACTAGGTTCGAACATGCTCATTGCGCACCCAGCTGGAAGTTCCGACTAAAACACATTGGACGGACACATTTAACATAATGTTCCCTGTACTCTCTCACATCTTTATTCAATTGATTATATTTGCATTTACATTATAAAGTAGTAAGCTTTTCTTGTATCTGAGGATATTTCGGAAAATTCCAAATTTTATTGAACATTTGGACAAATATTTCTTTCATTGATTGATAATTTTTTTAATAATTTGTCGAAGGTCTGTTAAATTATTTGGAATTTTAGATGGTATTGTTTTAAAAATTTTACTTTGTTTCGAACCAATAAAAAAATATTGAACTAAAACTGTTAGAAATAAGTAAGAAATGGTTTTAAGAAAGACAACATTTCAAACGATTGTAACGCAAGATTAACGATTTTAAAAGGGGAGAAAGTAAAAGTGGGTTATTTGAGATCTCAATTTATTCATAACTTTACTTGCATAATATATTTTTTTAGGGAAACAATACATGATTGTATTGACACAGATGCAGGCATTTAGTAAGTCCGTTGGTTCGGTTTTAGTGGAAGTTTTCTATGTCTAATGTATCAGATGGTATAACGTTTTTCAACGTTTACTGACTTCAAGTAACTTAAATTAAAATATATATTTATAAACTGAAATAACTTGACATTTTTAACTAACAGTTAGTGTACCTCACATTTAAGAATGTAATATCAAAATGTTTAAAATTATAAAATACAAGTTATTTATATACTTAAATACATTTACTATAAATTTCCCTTATTTAAATATAAAATTCAAAGAAGATAAATCTTATAGAGTACATAGTATAATAAGGCTAGTTTATGCTGTCTTACAATAAGTTTTTGTATGTAGGTTCTATTCTATTTTAATACTACATTTAGTACGTTCCATTATTGTTATGCAATGCAATAATTATGTTGTAGAGCCCGCAGCCCCCTCAGTATGTATTCTGGTACCATAACGAGAGGATGATCAACTACGATACAGCCCGTGGAGGCGTCACTGTAGAAACAGAACCTGGTGCAAAGACCCAGAGCCGTCTCACCATTAGGGAAGCTCATGATACCGACTCCGGGAACTATACATGTAGCGCTTCAAACACTGAACCTGCTTCTATATTTGTTTTCGTCTCTGAAGGTTGGTATGCATAATTGTGTTTATCGATTACCTAAAACAGCTAACGGCTTCTAAAAATAGTTCCTAAAAATGAAAGATGCACAGTTTTAAGAGAATTTGTATATTTTTGATCAATCAATAAAATTATGATTTAAATAAATATACATATTTAATTGAAGCCTAGTACACAATCATTATTAAATTTAAATTTACAAGGTAGAGTATTACTAATTCGTAAACTTAAAAGAGTCTGTAATAAACTGCTTTGTAAATGCCGTAACTGGCAAATCTAGGTCTGCAATTATATTTAGATTTGTTTACAATATTGTAAAATTGGAATTTATTCTTATTATTTTGTTTGTGTGGATTCATTATCCATAACTTATTTTCCATAATTGATCATACAATTTTCGATTCTCTATGGTTGGTTTATTAATATCAATGGATTATTTCAAATGTTTGTAGGAGTATTTCCAATATTAGAGGTGTTATTCATTTGGCAATCTTAAAAACTACGCGTACCGGTATCAAAATTATAAATACATGTCCTTTCATATGATACCAAACATGACTATATAAAACAATATTTATTTTTGTAATTATTAACTGTATTCTTAGTAAAAGTTTTTACTATTCTTGGTATGTGATATTTGAAGTTTTTCAAATAGTTTTTAAAACTTTTTTTGATTCCTAAAAATTTTATTTAGGCAGATAGACAAATTTACCGATAAAAGGGTTCATTTTCTCTTTTTTTTTATTGTAAAAAACCTAGAAACAAAAACAAAGAGAATTAGTGTAATGTGGGATTAGAATATGTTTTTAGAATATGATCACCCAAGTACTTAGCCTATACTTATATCATTAGTATACTTTAATTTTATGTGTTTTATTGATTTCCATCAAAGTCTTTCAAAATTGTATTATTCTTGTAAATAATACCTGTTACTTAAAATAAATCCATGTTCTTTAAAATTTACGTTTAGTATACAGGTATTTAACATTTGTTATTTTTATTTAATTTTTTTAAGCAATTGCATCCATATAATAATAAATGAATATATGTTTATATTTTATTACAATACTGTTTTCTATAGGCTGTAAGTTGTTGTACAAACTGTGCTTGTTCGTTTGTTAAATAAATTTTATTTGTGTCAGCTTTTATAGTTTACAGTTAATTTTGTATTGTTATTTGTCTAGTACTATTTACAGCGGTATTACAACCAAATTATTATTTATCTTTAAATGACGTCCTGTTTTCTTTATTTACTTGTTACATTTTTCATAAAACATATTGGTGCAACTTTAATATTATCTGTTTTATAATTTAATTTGTATCAGATTTATGTTTTTTATAATACACTATATTTGATATAACTTATTTTAATAAATAAATTTTAAAATAAGTAATTTGATCAATTTTAATGTTATGATCTAACTTATTAAGTGAATAAAATATACCCCTTATTACCACTTTTAGTAATATTTCTGTCTCAGAAAAGAGTAAATAATAGAAACGAATAATAGTGTATTTGATTGCAACAAAAACTGTGTGTATTATATAATAAAACTAATATATTTGTTACGGATAGAGGAATGCATAACACTAATTCGTCTTTGTGATATTCCTAAATAGTTGGTTCTGATACAGGTGACAAAATGGCTGCAATATCCAGGAGAAAGTCTTCTTCCGGTTCCGGTGTCGACGTAATGCTCTGGTTCGTCATTCTGCCACTTCTAGCGATGGCGACTAGATAAGCCCCTCTTCTCTTTATTTTCAATGATTAAAAGACTTATAGGAAATAAAGATTGCAGAAATAATAGGCACAGTGTTGACCAAAGTGAAACAATTTGTGAACAATTTGACGTTATGAAGAGTTGTGGAAACTTAGATAGTTAAAGAGATAAATTGGGGTTTCGATTTAAAATTTATATGTATAATATTAATTGACTCTTAATTAGCATTTAATAATGAATTATAATCAAAAATATTGTTTTTCCTACACCCATAAAATGTTTAAGTATTCATGATTTAACTTTATGTTTATCTCAATTTAATTAATTAGATTTTGAATACAAATCCGACCGTTATTATCTTCAATTATATTTTTATATTTACTATAAATGAAGCAATAAAATTTTATTTTTCATCATCAGGTAAACAGTGAGTTAGTTCGCTGTTTATATATATATTATCTGACAAATATATAATTTCATTTATAGCAATCAATTGTTATAATACATATTTTAATTTATTTCTCCAGCGATGTGAGTTGTTTTATTAAAACACAATATAAATTTTGTTCAGTTAGAAACAATTGCAACATAACATCATGAACTAAATAAACAAGAAAATACAGTTCATGGATAATACGATTGATCAAACAGTTAAATATTTTGAATTGAAAACTAATTTGAATATACGTACAGGCGTTTATCTATTAAATATCATATGAATTGGTAATTTCGATTTATTTTTACTAAGCCAAATATTATTTATAATTTAAAAATATTTCCTACTAAGAGAATTTAATTTAATTTTAAATATAAAAAAAAAAAAATTAAACCAAATGAACTTCACACTTTTTAAAATAATAATAGTAGGCCTAATTTGATTGAATATAAATTAATTTATTAAGTCCGTTTATAACTTAGCTAGTCAAAGTATTTTCAAATTAATCTGAGTGGTAAATACAAATTTCAGATTTATTTTTTAAATTATTTTATTTCGATTAAAGTTCTATAATTTGTTCTGTACACTTTAATGTACATTTATTTAATAAGTTACCATATTATATACATTATTTTACAATATTTTTTTTTCAAAATCAACTTCTTTACTTATATTAATTTAAAGTATGTAATAAACAATAAACAATTAGGGAGATTATGTTTTTAAATCACCATTGCATAATATATTTTGCAAATATATATCAAGAATACAGGGTTAACCTTGAAAATGTATTATATGTCAATATGAAATTAGTTTAATAATTTATTTCGAAAATAGTTTTTAATTATTGTAAATACTCTAATGAAAGAAACATACATAAGAATTGTCTCAAATACAAGGTATTTTAGATAAATAATAATATACTATAATTAATTATATATTATTATTGGTCGCTGTACTAAATTAATAAAATCTTAATATATTAATTTATAACAACTATTACTGCCTTCTTCCTAATAATATGTATGTACATATTAATTAATCTTTTATTGTAAATGTTACACATTCAAAAAAAGTGTATAAAATGTACAGTAATAGTGATTAAAATAAGAGCTTATGAAATATGTTTAAATTAGATTTTTGATCGTTTCTGATTTAGTATTAATTTCATATAACTTTTATAACCGGGTTTTTTTATCGCTAGAAAACAAATCTGTTTTTTTTTTTTATAACTATTTTGTAACAACAGTTTAAAAATGGTTTAATAGGTATTTACTTTTCATTATGTATGATAAGAAGTAGGATAAACATAATGGTTTGTACAGAAAGATATACGAAGTATTATACTTTGAAATAGTATTACCAGTCGCATAAAGTATACATTTGTTTATTTAAATAAACTTCCACAATGTTTTAAATGTGTATAATTATTTAATTTCATATATGTACATTTTTTAGTTTATGTATTTTGTAAATTTCAATGATGGTTATATTTAGGTGTACAATTTATCGCAGCAAATTTGAACTTTAAAGCATTTGATTAATTTTAATCTTTTGTTTGTCAAGACTAAAAGATTTGTGTTGCACAAATATGCGACCACACGTACTTGTTTTTTTATTTTACGAAATTATAAAACTTATTTTACCAAGAACTCTTACAGAAGGTGACAAGGCATTCTTTAGTAACAGCCGCCAGATTTCGAAAACATTGCTCAATAAGAAGCAAAGTACATACAGTACACTATTATTGTGTAAAAATTGACTTTAAATTGGTAATTTTTAAACTTAGATTTGTATATTGAAATTCAATGAATAATTGAAATTAAAGAAAAGTAGTTATACAAGAATTTGTATGTGTAGTCAAAATTTGTTTATTTATCAAATTGTTTCATTTAATAAACAGTTTGCTTAACTATATTAATATAATTTACCTTTACACAACATTATAAACATATGAATGGTATATATACATAATTAAAGTCGTTATTTTTTTGTAAGCTGACTTATTTAACTAATTAAAACCATATATTATGCCTAATATTGTAATCATAAGTTTATTATAATCTGTTTTTTATTTGTATACTGTGTTTTACTTATAGTTTTAGTACAAAACAATTTAAGTAAAGACTCTAGTAATTTTTGTTTTTATAATTCAGAGCTGTAAATGTACTCCTACTTAAATAGTAACACAATTACTATTTAATATTAACACACTAATTAACAATAATTAATGAGTGATTTATGTTTCAATGTGTAAAAAAAATTCACAATATAGTTTGCTAACAATTAAAAAATTTTAAATCGTAATATCTGTTTAAAAAAGAACCACACTCAATTCCACTTTTAAATTTAACTTTTATATTTTCTACAAAATAGAAAAAATGGATTTCAAAAATGGATCCAAAAATCTAATGTATATTATGTAAAGATATAGTTAAATGATAAACTATAAATGTCAAGTTGTTTGTAAATGAAAAGTTTTATAGAAATAATTTAGAATAACTTAAGGTAAGAATATAGTTACCAATTTTTTTCAGAATAAAATTATTTATATTTAGCTTCGTCAGTTTATTCGTTATATATATTAGAATCTATTACTGTTTAATTCTTGTGTATATATCTACGGAGAACAACTTTACTAATAAAGATACCTTAAATAAATGCAAAGCATGTACATAGAAGTCCATTACGTATAAAATGAACGCTTAACTGGTGATAAAAAACAAATTATTTGGAAATTCTTGAACCGATGTACTTTTTCAGTGGATTTAACTTCTGTATCTGTGCACGTCTTTGTTTCGTCCTGTGTAAATAATGTTTCGATTAAAAATACTGGTTTTCGTTTTACATTATCTGTAGTATGTCTGTAATTAATTATTTTCTAAAATGGACTCAAAATAAAGGTACGTTTCTATGAAGTAGACATATGAACGAAACTTTATGCACAAAAACTTAGTTGAAATACTTTCGAAAAACTGTTTTCTGTATAGGTTATTTTTGTTACTATGAAATGTAACGTCTAATTATACATGCATTTATTTGTAATATAAATAATAAACGATGTTTAAAATCAGCGTTTTTTTTGGTTTTAGATGATTCCTTTGTTCCATTTGAATTTGTACCTAATCCAGTTATCTGTTATTATTACATTTATTACAATAAGTACTTTCAGTAAAGTAGCTTTTATTAGATTGTTTTTAGAAACATAGTTAAATATAAAAATCAAAGTGCAAAAAAAATCAAATCAAAAACTGTGTAATATTTATTTATTTAAAAAAAATAAGTTATTTGTCTAAAATCAAGAGTATTTAGTTACTTATAAATAATTATCATACTTACAATACATTTTATGAAGGCTACTATATTTGTAAAAACAAATCATAAAAGTAAAATAAAGAATGTAGAGGTTTTTTTATGATTACATAAATTTAATATTTCAGATTCCCTAAATTACTGCTATCTTATTTACTATCCTTTGAATAATAATTCTTCTGTTGTTGGTTAATACTTTGATTAAACATGTGTAGAGAACCAAACATTTTATTTTGTTCAACTAAATAAAGTTTGAACTTATAGGAAAAGCTTGGTATATTTTAAATTTTGAATCCAGCTTTTGAAGAACGTAATAGGTTTCGGAAGTAAAACGCGCTAAAAGTGATTAAGTAAAATTTAAAGGTGAAGTATTATTTTAAAATTACGTTTTAGAGGATAGATTTTATTGATTAAAAGTTAAAACTGAATTTGTGTATCTGTATATGATTAATATAACTTTTATAGTAAAGCTAATATACTCCGCTGCTAGCTATTTATTTCGTAATTTACTTTTTAAAAGTAGAAAAATCAAATATACATTTTGTTTAATTTTCTAGAATAAAGTAGTTTTTAAGTAAATAAGATATTATTTCAAATACGTTTAATATTTTCAATAAAATTTTTTAATTTTTTATTATTGGAGAAACTCTTTTAAATATTAGTTTTTCCAACAACGGATACATATGATGGTATAAAATATGAATAGTTTCAACAACAATCAAAGTAGATTATTTAAACATTCCATCTCTATTTTTAAAAAAAGCAAAGAGAAAACCTTGGAAATCATTTACAAAATTGCAAATCAAATTCTTCCCTTCGTACTACCTTATCTACAAAATCTGTAATAGAAACTAGCTAGTGATACATTATTATTTTCCTTTAAAATAAAGTAAAAATTTACCAACGTATTTGTTTGCTTATCTTGTCTATATTAACCAAGTATTATAGTTTGGTTGACAGTAAAAAACATCAAAAAACATTAGGTACGTACAACATTTGTTTTCATTTTTTAATTTTTTTTAATTTCTTGTTATTTATTCCAAACTTCAAAAATGTTTATAGGCTACAATAGTACGACGGTGTCTGTGAGAAATATTTGTATGGCGGATATTGATTGATATATCGTGTTCAAGCGGAAATTAAGCTGGACGTACAAAGCAAGAATTCATGGCATTATAAAGCGTTTTATATGTATGAGTTTTTTTTTAAATTCTTAATAATGTGATTACGTCAAGTTACAAAAATAAAACATTTATTTATGTAATATATTTAATAGGATATTTTTTATTTTAATGCTGGATACATAAAAGAAGTTTGTACGATGGATACGAATATATTAAAGTAGTTGATGTTTTATATGGTTGCCTAATTTTATACAAATTATGTTTGTCAAATGTTTCTATAGTGAATTGTTTGACTTGGAACACCAAATTCTTATTAATATGCACATCTTGGTCTAGTGTACTGTTTTATATCAAGTATTATATAAGTATTATGTAAATATTTTTGTTTTGTGCTATAACAATGGTAACAAATAGGACAAGCGAGTGAGAATCATAAAAGTATACTTTATAAGTACAAATTATTACAAGTTGATACAGAAAGCAGAGAAGAGGAGGTACCCAATATCTTTATAATATATGCATAGCACCATGTATAGTAAGGGAAGTCTGTATGTACGACACGTTAGGGCTGTCAGTTACAAACAATGGCGCAATAGAAGGAAGTGTAGGAGTCCTTGTGGAGGTTTTGCTAGGGAGTGTAGCTCAACTTTAAAATAAAACCAAACATACTGTGTTTTCCTTATTGCAATGGTAATTTTTCATTATAATTAAATACAATGTCAGACTTATAAGATTTAACACTGTGATAGTTATACAGAATTTTACAGAACCTTGACTTAATGCTGTAACAGGCACGCATATACAGGGTGGTTATAAAACCACACACCCCTTTAAATTTTGTGTTAAAACAAACAAATTTCCTTTAGGGAACGATACTAACTTAACCAAAAGTATCTTTTGAAGCAATCGGAAATTTTGAGTGTCCCCTAAAAATGGGGGATTTTGTGGACAACTCAAAATTTTTAAATAGGAAGTATGAAACTCATTATAAAGGTATATTTAAGACTAGGAAAATGACATAAATAAAATACAAATGGCGGCCTAAACGTGTTGAAATAAATCGACATAAAGTTGCTAATATATCGAAAAGGAAAAGTTTTTAGAAAAAATTTCAATAGACAAAAAAAATTTATTTCAATGTGCTTGACCGAAAAAATTGCTTTCAAATTGATTTCGTAATTATTTTAAACATTTCTTAGATGAAGGAGTAAAAATAAATTTAAGAAATCGATTTGGAAGCAATTATTAGGTCAAGCACTTTCAATAAAAAGTTTTTGTCTCTTGAATTTTATTCTAAAATCTCTTCCTTTTCAAAATATTAGCAACTTTATGTCGATTTATTTCAACACGTTTAGGGCCGCCATTTTGTTTTTGGGTGGTCCGATTTTTATATTATTTATGTCATTTTCCTAGTCTTAAATAGACCTTTAAAATGAGGTATCACATGACCATACTTCCAATTTAAAAATTTTGAGTTGCCCTCAAAACCAACCATTTTTAGGGGACACTCAAAATTTCCGATTGCTTCTAAAGATACTTTGGGTTAAGTTAGTATCGTTCCCCAAAGGATATTTGTTTGTTTTATTAAACACAAAAGTTAAAGGGGGGGGAGGGAATTTCCTTTATAACCACCCTGTATAAATGGTGTTCATTCGAAAATAAAAAATAAGGGTTTGCCAATATGACTATTCATATTAGATTTTTTTACATAATTACTTAGAACAGGGAGGAAGGTCCCCATCCCCAATAGAAATAACATTAAATTTCTTGAAGTCAACCTATACAGCGTACCATCTCCAATTAAAATTTTTAAATGAAAAATCTTCGTAACAAGAATAATTAAATCATCCCATTATTTTGCTTGCAATAAGGAATCAAATGATTTTACAGTCAATGTTCTAAAAGTTTAGAATCGCAACTAAAATAAATGTGTTGCATGATAAAACTGAGTTAATTAATTTAACTATTTATACACAGCCAATAAATTTACTGAAGGTGAAATTTAAAATTAAGGATTTTTATAAATTAAGAAATCGTCTAGAGCATTACTTAAAATCGATTAAATAATATTATAAAAAGCTTACAGGTTTCTCACCCCTCCTTCATTCTACCTCTTAGCCATTGTTTGAGGGGATAATTTTTTTGTGACCTCAGTAATTTCGTGGACGAGTTCATCTACTTAGATGTAGAAAGTTATCCTGCAATTCTTATATACAGTACAAGAGTTAAACAACGGTGGCAGTAGGAGTGATAGTGTCTTCAAGGACACGTTAAAACCGGTTTTATTTGTAAACGCCCTTTTTGAATGAGAAAGAGTCAATCCTGGTGCAGATGAAACAATTAATGAGTGAAGTAAAACAAGATGTGAGTGAAAGGTTAAGTTACTATCTGAAAATAGTCACAAAGTGTTTGGTGCATTGACATTGTAGCGCATTTACGTGGAACTAGCGAAAATTATAACAACGTAGAATGCGAATACACATAATTCACAAAAAAAAACCCCATTGTAGTCAAAAGTAGGATTCATTTTTTATAGCTTTTGCTTGTTTTTTTTTCAAAGAAGGTAGATGGGTTTTGAAAGAAATTCTATGACAAGGTTCGAAAGCTTATATCAAAAGACTTCCAACACAGAATAAAAAAACGATTTGTCTAAAAATAAGAATTAATTTTGGACGAGTATATATATGGTAGAATTTACGCTGTGGATTAGAAAACTATGAAAGCTGTTTACCATTATTCCTGCTTTTGACAAAGCTTACAAATCATTTACAAAATTAAAAATCAACTTCTTCCTTTTGCACTATCTTCCATCGGCTGTCTTCCATCAGACGAAGTGTTAAGAGCAATGAAGATAATTTATACGTATATGGGAGAAAGAGTTGATTGCAAGTTTGGTTTGAATTAGTTGCTTGAGGTAGTAGAAATTACTCATTAACAGTGCCTACGATGAAAACAAATTGATGTAGCACTACAAGGAAGAAGTTG